>JAOTQK010015042.1:0-24540 GCA_025642025.1 Rhododendron ferrugineum | reverse complement strand
TCTATAACATCCCTGAAATCATGCCTACAAATCCTATAATTACATCCCGTAATCAAGCTATACAACAGATATGGAAACCATATTTTACATGTGACACAAATCAATTGGAGTTGATTTCGTCATTCTTTAACAATATTTGACTTAAACACACAACTTACATTTTCAAGACACAAATTAAAAATGACTTGACCATAGACTAATAGAAAAATGTGTTTGACACTTGAAACTTAAAAAGACTCTTCGATCAACGCGGTGACTTCTTGAATGACTTCGATGACTTTGACCGGCATCATTAAAAGACTCTTCGCATTCGTAACAACTAATTCTTTTACAGGTAGTGATACTCCATTTTTTAGTACCTTGGTATGCCCCCGAGAGAACCTACTAATCCTGGCTAATCCTAGTGTCGACTAGCGATGGCCCAATCAAAGCAGGGGAAAGCACGCGGGTGGGATACTCCCTGGACAGAACCAAACTCCTAAAATCCCTGACACTCCTAAATCAGAATAACATGATAACCTTAAGCCGACAATCTGGATTTCTGAATCCATGAAGTAACCATGATGGACTTTGGCATTCCTTTATAATTCCGCTCCCAATCAAAAGAATTGGTTTCCCTCAGTTTCTCCACAGCAATAACAGGTTATCTACCTAATAAAACACAAGAGTTTGAGTCTTCACACAAACAAGTTGATCCAAGGACTCTGGTGCATCCTCCTATTCTCAGTTAAATACCCATGGTTTTCACCTAAATTACACAACTGCCGTGTCCCCATTCAACGTTTATTTCGAATTTCAAACCTCAAAACCCTACAAAACTTTTCTACTTCGGAGAGAGAGAGAGGATCGGGCAGGAGGAGCAAGAAGAAGAGAAGAGGTGAAGAAGGAATAAACCGTCCACCATCGCCATGCACACCGGAACTTCAGATCGCCACCGCCACACCTGTCCACAGTTTAAGCTCGAACCACCGGAGTGAGGTAGAAAACTCCTTACCCTCCACAGTTTAAGTGTACTATATGTATATTGTGATCGGAGAAAACCGGAACTTGAAGCCCGCTCGATTTGGGTATTTGTAAGATGCCAGTGGGGTGTTTGTTGAAATGCATGTGTAAGATTAATTCTTTTGGGGGCTAATACTGTTTGCAGATCCTGCAAAATTCCCCGTAGTTAAATAATTCTCTGTCCATTCCCAATTAGTTCCTGCATAATTCCATTAACCGACCAACAGTGATTCTCTTCAAATTAACCCTCCGAAGTCCTTGGATGCCATAGTCTTTTTCGGTGACTCGATTAGTGATTTCTTTCCATATTCCTGTTCTAAATGTGAGATGGTATTACTACTCAACCTAATTGTTTCACAGATTTTTTTGGTTGACATAGGTATTAATCGAGAATAGCTGTGGGAGGGAAGGGCGGTAGGGAACAGTTCGTGGTGCGAAAGGGACACCCTGCATTTTTGTAAAAAAAAGAAATTGGCTTCTTTGGTGGGGGTATTTTTTTCGTCTGTTTCTCCTGTTTGACAAACTTGGTCGGGAAACCTAGGCCTAATTTTGGAGAAAACTTTTCAACATGTCAAGGCACACCCAGATGAACACAAATAGAGAAACAAACACCAAGTATACATAGTTAAGCCTAAATTGCTTGCGTCCATGGGCGAGACAGAATTATTGTTAGGTTTGTGAAAGCCTGATGCGGTCTAATTTCGCGGTTCTACCTAGGTTATTATTCTTCATGTACGCAAATGTGTACACTATACACCATTCTTCATTTGATACATGCTGGAAAACTTTTGTGAGTCGTGGATATGTACTCAACTACATAGCTGATCCTCATGCTAAATCAATTTGCCTTCGCCTTCTTTTTTTTTCTAGGTGTGAATGTGATTTTCAAGTGTTTGGCAAAAGGTCCCAACAAACATATCCTGGCCTTATGCTTTCAAATCATTTTTGGTCTCATATTCAGAAACTTCAACGAAGTATTAACAACTTTCGTTTTCTATTGTAGCCATTGGATTTGACTAGCAAAGTGAAATTCGGCTTCAGCTAATGAAGATTAAATCGAGAACTTCGCACAACAGCACTCAGCTTCTCACTGAACCATCATTCCCTGTAAGAATCTCTATTTTAGTTTTCGTGGTTTGAGTTTTGATTGATTCAATTGTTGTCTGGTTGAGTTCTCTTTTTTGGTTAGATAATCATGTTAATGTTGTTGTATGCGAAGTTCTTATATATTTGTTTTCAACTCTTACTATTGTACAAGTCAATCGTTAGCTTTTCTAAAAAAAATGATTTCTTTCTTTCCGGTCTAGGTTTTTATGCTATCCGATTATGTTGATAATAGTGTGAATGTATATTTTTTGTAAATGTTATATTATTTCTAGGGTAGTTTAGTCATAACGTTAATTAGGGTTTAATTAGGGTTTCTCCGTTTTCTATTTAACCTAGCTTGTTATGTTATTCTTGTAATCAATCGTATTATGCAATAGAACATTACGTTGTTTCACGTTCTCTCTCCTTTGCAATCTATCATGCAGCAGATGCCTGGACTTCCCTTGGGTTGAGCTGAACAATGAGACGCCCCTCGTGATTCGGATCTGGAACAAAGGTAGGCTGCTCCTGGTTGACCTCGTCGTCCTCGCCTTCCTCTTCAAGTGGAGGTGGAAGACAAATGTTGAAAAGGTCATTCAAGTGTGTAATGTTTGCATCTGTCTGAGCGGCTCTCTGCTGCATAGCGGTGATGCTATTCTGAAGGTTCACGACCATGGCTTCCACAGTGATTGGTTGCGGCTGCGGCTGATCTGCCATAATAGGTGTTTCGGAGGTACTTGATGTAGAGGAAACAGAGGGGGATACTGATGGTACTACTTCTTGAAAAACTGATTACGGGTTTGACTGTAAAGCGGCCAACAGAGATTGCGGAGAGTCTTCCGTGGTGACTGACTGGGTTCCCAATCTGACAAGCCTTTGAACTGGATTTTGACGTAGACGTTCCCAAGTGGGTTGGCCTTTCTGCTTCGATACTTTCCTCGGCGGTGCAATGGTTTTGAACTTGCAGCAAAGTAAAAGAAGGCTCAACAGGGGTTCTGCAGCAACTTTAATCTAAATAAAAGACTAAAGTACAAATGCAGCCAACGTCGTCAGTGTCACCCTAGACTCTAAAACGAGGAACGAGTCTATCTCAAGATGTTCTGATGTTGCCAGAATCCTCAGAATTCTTTTCGAAGGTGTATCCTTAATTGAAACAGATGATGTCTAAAGGATATCAAAAGAAACCTTAACATTTGGCTAGAAGCTTCAAACTTTAAAGTTGGAACCACTCGGTATGAATGTCATGATACTATAACCAGAAATGGTGTGAGCAGCACAGCGCTGTTAGTCGAGCTGTGTAAGTGACAAGGCACTTGTTACCTATTTGGTGTAAGCATCATGGCACTCTCTTTGTTGTTCCTCATTTTTCTATTTGAAACCTCAAGTAGGTGTATAGAAAAGGGTGTAGAAAGCTGTTGATTTCCTAAAGTCCCACTGTCCTAAGGATTTTTGAAAATCTGAAAACACACATCATCGAGATGCATGACTCATCATCGGGCCAAAGCAGCGTCTTAATAAGTTTAAGAAAAACTCAAAAGATCGAGAACCTAGAAGCCGCCCTAAACATGCTCCTACGCAAGACGGAATGTATGTACAGTGCATGCGATAGGGAAAGCAGTAACATGTAAACAGTTTATGGGGTTAGATGCAAATAGACCTTACCCTGTAGGTACCTGTCCTTGTTTGGAGAGTGCTAGTGCTTTGCATATGCAAAGGCCGGTTTTGGTTTGTAACGGGTTCCTCGGACTAAGGCCACAGATATACCTCCCGTTGCCCGCGTAAACGCAGAGCAACAGTCGAACGGTAGAATGACCTATCATCGTCGAAGGTTGTTGGTCATTTGGGGTCCCCGGGCTCCGGTAAACCGTGCCGGATTGCCAAAACGATCCAACGAGGCTTATCCCACATCGATTCAAATGAGAAATGCTTGAAATTGATTTAAGAGAAGAAGAATTGCAAAATCGCAAAATGCCTTTTCAAATTTGGCTCACTTTATTTAATCCATCTTTAAAGAAAACTACACAAGTGAACAATCGAAAAAATCCCAGATTAGAATGGTCGGACACGAGGTCATGTTAAATCACCATTCCAACCTTCGGCAGCGCGAAGCTCACCGTTTTGACAGACTTTTAAGGGATTGTTCCCAGGTGTATTAAACTTTAAGTGTGGATCAATATCGGTTCGATCATCCCCAGCGGAGTCGCCACTGTGGGCAGCATGCCCTTAGAAAAGGATTCTGTTCCTTTCTAAAGCGGCCCTTTCGGATCGAGGGAGCGCGAGCGGGGAAGCAAGCGCTCGGAAATACAGAGTTGCCACTCGGGTTTGACGGTCCGACACCAAGGAACCGTATTCTGAAGCACCTGCCGCGCTATTTTGTTTTGAAAAAGTGAAGGAACCAGTCCGTCATAACCATATCTGGGTTTGGGAGCCAGGTTACGAGAGGGGAAGGGTTTTAAGGCACCCCTCTCGTCCAATCTGGAGATTGGTCTCTACTTAGACATTTTGTGAAAAACATTTGAGATTCTTCTTTTATCAACCAATTTTAAGCCAGTTAGGGTGGGGGAACAGTTAATCGGGGATTAAAACTGTAACACTTTGCAAGATGTGATCTAAACTAGCATGGATGGATGAAATGATAAACAATAAATGGGCTAAAACCCAACATAGTGATAAAATGCCAAAACAGTGCCTGGGTACGCTTTTGGCATGCACAAAAGCCAACTTACATGCATGGATCTACGTTCATGCAAATTGACCAGCGCGCGACAGAGCCATACCAACGCGCGAGTGTTGACTTTCCACCACATGTTGAATTTTATCCTCTTCTAGGCTCTAAAAGAACCAGTGCACACCCAGGGGGCAAACCAAGCAGTTAATATGTACTGAAAGTAAATAATTATTACAAACAGAAGGAAATAAAATGATGTACAACCCCTAAACAGTGGGGGTGTTTAAACAGAGGCCAAGGGGCAAGCTGCCCATGCAAGGGCAGTCACTGGAAACCAACTGACCAGCGCGCGACACAGTGAGTTTCACGAGGGATGGTCATGATTGGACTTCCAGGAATTGCTTTGCGTGCCTGGGCTCTGAAACAAGCCCAGAAGCAACCCTGGGGCATTCCAAAGTAAACAGGAAGGCATGCTGAGCTAGTCTATGGATTTTAACATGCAAAACAGTGAACCAATTTTTAAACATGCTCCACAGTGATTAATAACACTATAAAAACAAGAAATAACTAGTATCCCATCCCCACGTGAACCATCACATGCAACCCATGATAGGCGCGCGTGTATACCAGTCCAGCGCGCGCGGGAGAGCTAGTGCACGATTCTTGTAACCCTGCTGACCTTAGGGTCAGAACTAGTATTGATTTACCAGTCCTGCCCCTGTCAGCCCCCCTCAGAGATCAAACAGTAAACAGGCAAAAATTTATACCTTTGTTTGAAAGGATTGGAAATGGATTGAACAAGGTGGTTGTGCTTGGGAAATAAGTGTATGGAAGTGGTAAGGGATAAGGAATGACAAGTGTATTTGGACTTGATAACCCTTTTTTTTTGCTTGAATTTTTGGTAACCCTTGAACTTGGAAGCACAATGGGGTATTTATAGGAGATGGGAGAGTGCTTGGTGGGTGGCAAACTTGGCCTAGCAACCAGCCAACAAGGCTAGCCTACCTCACTTGGTGGAGAAAGGCTCCAACAAGGTGATGGGAGTGGTTGAGTAGGGTGGTTCACTCCAAACCCTGCAAACGTTGTTCAGGCAACGAAAACGGGGTTCTACAGCCCTGTAGACCCCTGATCATTGCAAAATCCAGCTGGAAAAAGGTGAAAGGGACAGGTATTGACCAACACGCGATGGACCGGAATAGTCGTGCGACGGTCAATAGTCAACACTTTGACCTTGACCAACACCTGGCAAGCTCTCCAACGCGCGATGGATCCACATTAACGCACGCTGGTCAAACCTGTGGCTAGGGCTTTGACTGAGGGTTTTGGGGTTCAAGAGGTTAAAAAAAAGTGTTTAACATTCTCCAAGCCCAATCCTTTTCACTCTCAAGACTGTTTCGATCTGAATCATCATTGGGGAAACAAGAAACCGAAAACAAAGTAAAACAATAGGGAGATCCAGATTTGGGTGTCTACAGTAGTCCCTCTTTGACGGCACACGGAGCACCATTGACTGGTACGGGTAACGTCAAAGATTTCTAGACACTCATCAAATCCACCCAAAAGCCGAAAATGTAGACGAATATATAAGAATACCGTGCACCAAGGGGTCGAAGAGTAGATCGGTCGTCGAAGCTAACTCTCCTGGGGAATGAGCTGAGGTGGACGAATAGATCGTCGCTGGATTGAAAGTGGATGGAAAGATCATCGCTGAATTGAAAGTGGAAGGATAGATCGTCGCTGATTTGAAGGTGGACGAATAAATCGTCGCTGATTTGAAAGTGGACGGATAGATCGTCGCTGAATTGAAAGTGGACGGATAGATCGTCGCTGATTTGAAAGTGGACGGATAGATCGTCGCTGATTTGAAAGTAGACGGATAGATCGTCGCTGATTTGAAAGTGGACGGATAGATTTCGTCGCTGAATTGAAAGTGGACGGAGGCGGACCACTGCTGAGGATAAAGAGATGCTTTAGATTGAAGGCCTTACTCAAAACAACCCCCAAAAACTTTGCAAGGCCATAACAAACCACCCCCCCCCCCCCCCCCCCGGGGCTAAAATCATAGGGATAAATGAGATTGGGCCTAGTTTGCTGGGGATTTGGGCCTGAGGCCCAACCGAACGTCGCGCGATGGTGGTATGCCAGGGCATGGATCTGGAATGAGCCCAGACCCGGCCCAAACCTGTTCCACGCCTTTAACATTGCGGGGACATTACAGAAACAGTTCCCAGCAGTTTCAAACTTTCAAACCACACTTCAAACTCTCTCAATCTCCCAATCTCCTTCTCAAAACCCTTGATTTCTTCGCAAAACCATCAAACCCACACTCATACTACCATCCATGGCAGATCACGGTACCGGCGGCGGAGAGGGAGAAGTTATTGATCGTCCAGAGGGCCGAGGAGGTCCAAACAGGAGATCAAACGGTAATGGAGGAGGCCGCTGGCGACGGTGCAGCGAGTGGCGATGGCGGAGAAGACCAGCAGCAGGTGGTTGGCGATGGCGACGATGAGCGCGCGACAGAGGTGATTGAAGCTGTGAGGCTTATTGTTCAACCAATGGACCCCCGTACGGATGTGGAAGGCTCAGTGGTGATTGGTGGTGGATGGGGTGGCACCGGCGGCAGTGGTGCCGTGAGTAGTGGTGTTGGGCTGAGCGAGTCCTCGCCGAGGGACTCGGCGAAGGCAAGGGTGAGGAAGAGGAGAACACGGAGGCACCTTTCGTATACCGAGAAGAGGACGTATTGGTTCGGCCCGCGGCGACGTCTTCGGGCCATCGGCCAATCACAAAGCACGACGTCGCCGAATACTTGAGCGACGAGGCATTGGCGAGGCTCCTAGAGGAAAATCCCGCGATTGGGATCGCGGTCTTGGAAGCCAAAGAGGAACGAGTGAGGTCTATAGCGGCCTCAGAGGCGGCTGAGAGAGCCGAGAGGGAGAGAGCCGAGGGAGAGGAAGCTTTGAGGGATGCAGAGGCCGAGGAGAGAGCCGGAGCGGAGGCGCAGGGGCCTAGGGTGATGACAGTGGTCGAGGCGGAGAGGTTGACACGTCCCCCCTTCTCAGCGGAGGCGTACGTGCCTCCCACACCACACTTGTTCGTGTCGTCAGGCTTTGTGGCTTACACACCACGGCGGACAGAGTATGATGCCGAGCTTGCACTGAGAGATCCCGAGACTCACATCTCGAACACCTGGTCAGAGGTATACTCCTGAAAACCCTTTCACCTTTCAATTTTGTATTTCAACTGCATGTCTTGAATAATATCATGAAATTACCCCAATCGAACCATGCCATGATAACATCACCCCAGTGTTATAAGCCATGTACGTAATAACTTGAACCAACCATCTGTACGTCGGTTACATTGATTACCTAGAACTTGAAAATGAAAACCCTGTAAGCTGATATATTTCCCCATTGCTTGTTTTTGTACTTGAAGCAGGAGAGAGAGAGATAGAGGGACATCTGCAGCTTTGGAGGAGCGTGTAATTCCCTTGCTTTGTACGAGGGACTGCTGGAGAGGGTGAGGTAGTTGGTGGACGAGGCGGGCTTCGGCGTGTTTGTACGGACGCTTTCCCGGATCAGAAATGACCATGCTGTGATGCCCACGGACTTTGCGGCGATCACAGGGCTGAGGGTTGGAGGAGAGCCCATCCCCTTTGACTCGGGCATACACGAGGACCCAGTGGCGCTGGAGTGGTTTTTGGGCGAGGTACCGATGATCGAGGAGGGGATGGTTAGGTACGTTTAGTTTAAGAGGTACCTAAGACTAGAGGTGGCCACGGAGCGTGAGGTGGAGCAGATGGCCCGGGCGTACTTGTTGTACCTTTTTGGGGCTTCCCTATTCCCGAGCAGGCGCAGCAAGGTGCACCTGTCGTACCTACCGGCTTTGAGGGACTTGAGGACAGCCTCACGTTTTGACTGGGGTGGTGCAGCACTTGGTGCGGCCTACGGCTTCCTGGGCGACTCGTCAAGGACAGAGCAGGGAGCTGCTGGTTACTGGATGATCTAGGAGGTATGATTTCACTTTTATAGTACCATTTCGATTAAACTTGAAATATATGATTGCATAACTGTTCACAATCAAGATCACATATCTAGTGATTAATGCATTTGCACGTTGAAAATTGATGTAGCTCTGGGCATACGAAGTGCTGCGGATGTACCCGCCAATGTGCAAGCACCCTGATCTGAGCACTCTCCCCCGCGCATTAATCTGAAGCATGGCGAACATGGGGACAAAGGAAGGAAGAGGCGACCTCAACGCCTTTAGACTGTACTTGGACGAGCTCCGAGTCTCACAGGTATATTGCAAACCCTAGTAATTAATCATGCATTCTTCCCATTACTTTAATGCTTTTACTAATCAATTGCATGCATTGCATGTCCTGTCTTATTTGCAGATTGACTGGAACCCTTGGAGAGTGACGGGACCAGAGCCAGAGTACTTGGCTAGGAGCAGGACTGTCATAGCTAGCAGGGTGTTGCTGGAGTCGCCCTTCGGTTGGTAGTGGTACTTGGAAGACTGGGTGACACGTCAGTCACTTGGCTTTGCTGGGTTCCAGGTGCATGGGCCACTCCCACCCCGTGCTTCACATACTGGCGAGTACACGCGGGCTGAGCTGGAGGAGTTTACGAGACCTGACACGGACCTTGCGCGTCACTTGCGACCCGAGCGGGACTACACCACCTACCAGAGAGAGCACTTAGCGGGTCCGCTCGGAGTTCGGGCTTTTAGAGGGGTCCGGAGTCAGGCTCATGGAGCTGCCGAGGAGAGGAGAGCTGCAGGAGAGAGACAGAGAGGAGGCGAGGGCCGAGTTAGGCGGAGTTTGAGTGCTCCAGTAATTGGCGGGCCGCCTGAGATGCCGTGGAACATAGCGGTGGTGGACACGCAGGGCAATCCAGGAGAGGTACACCTGGCACCTGCTAGAGTGGAGCCCGCACCGGTGACCGTACAGGTAAGACTTAGCTTCCATTCTTGTCCTTGCATAGTAGTTGAATTGCCTGAATTGCTTAAATACTCTCAAATTGTACACAGGTGCTTGTTTAGTGGGTAAACGAGGCCGTTCGTCGCATGCTTGCCATGGAGAACGTGATCAGAAGAGCGGCGAGCGGCATACCACTGGAGATACGCTACCAAGTACCGACTCCACCACCAGCCCAGCGAGCAGCTGTTCAGAGGACTCAGGTATACCCCTCAGAAAATGATACATTCCTATTTTAGATACATATGATACATTCCTGCTTGCCTTTGATAGTTAATAGAACGTACCTGCTTTCAACATTTGATATACAATATGCACAATGTATATTAATGCTTTAAATGTACTTAAAATGCAGGCACCAGGGAGAGCAGTCCCTAGGAGGAAGAGCGTACGGGACCCTCCTCAATAGAAGATGGCAACAAGGACCCCTGCACCTCCGGCCACTACTCAGCGACAGACGAGGAGCACCCGACAGAGGGCCAGAGACCTGCAGGCGGCCAAACAAGCCGTGGCACGCGCGGAACAGCAGTACCAAATCAAAATGCGCGAGAAGCCAACACAAGAGGAGCCGGTCCGTAAGAAGTGACTAGTCCTGCCTGAGAGCTCTGAGGAAGAAGGAGAAGAGGGAGAAGAAGAGGAGGGAGAAAGAGAAGAGGAGGGAGGAGGAGAGGAGCAGTTGGACAAGGAGCGCTCGTCTACCAGCAGCGGCTCTGACGACTCTGTTGATGATCCCGGGTATAGGAAGGGCCCTGGGGAGGACATCGGCGACGACGACTGGTGGCTCGCAGAGCGCTGAGGGCTACCATTGAGCCTTCTTTTACTTTTGACTTTTGCTTTCGGGCCTGCGCGCCCAAGTAGATAGCTTGACAGCGGGCGAATGTGCCCTTTTGATACTAGCACCGGGCCTGCGTGCCCTTTTGACTTGCGGGCGGATGAGCCCTAGTAGACATAATGCTCTTGATTTGGCCAAAGTATCGTACATACAGCAACTTTCCCCGCTTTGACATAGATAGAACATGGTAGTTATAAAATTTGCATTTTGATGGTTTATTTACTCTTGTAATGTCTTTAAGAGAGAACAAACACTCATCGCTAATACCAAACTTGCATTGATAACACACTGAAACTGTTTACAGACACAAGTGTATGTACTGGAGTGACTAGCTAAAATGAAAAACAGGAAATAAACCCTAGGATACGACTAGGATACGAGGATACAGGAAATATAATGAAATTTTAGGCATTAAAGAGCCAAAATCCAAAATATTCCACTCTAGACAAAACTGACACTTCTGAAAGGTCACCTATGCATAACATGACCTGTACGAATCAACGGAACCAAAGAAAACGCCCCGGAAAGAGATTTATACCGAAAAATGCTCAAAATGTCGCAAAAACGGATACAAGACGCAAAACATGACTCGATTATGCCCCGGACTGAAACCGACACCTCCATACAGTCATATTAGGTCCATATGACCTGTATGGCATGACAAAACTTGGCAAAAACCCTCATAACAAAATTCGACCTCCCGAAACCCCATTTTGAACTTGAAACGAGCCTCCGGAGGTCCAAAATCTTCGTTAAACGCGAGATTTCGAATCCGATACTTGGACACAATCATATATGCTCATAATGACTTGCTGGAACCTTCAAAAGTACCAAAAGACCTTTGGAACCCAAAATGACAAAATCATATCAGTAGCTGCTGCAATCTGTCAATTTGCACGTTGCAGACGCGCGCGCTGGACCCTGTCCATTGCGCGACAGAGTGACCCTCCCGCGATGAAGTGAGACAATCGCGTGACAGTCAGCCACTGCCAGGCTGCCTTTGTTTGACCAGATCACTTCCTTAAGGCACAAGAAGCCTTGGTAGCCCTTCAAACGACCTGCAGACTGTCCTAAAGCTATAAGAAAGGTGTCCTTACATTGCAAGGTGGTAGGACACCTATGCTTTGAACTTATCTTCCGGTACGAAAACCGAGGACGATATTTCCAATATTTTGCCTACAAAAGAGAGGTACTAGCAACATTGTAAGGTATACCCTCCCTTTTAAAAAACAAAACACCTTCCATCCTTCTCAATGGAAAGCCCATTGCCCGCTTTGCTTGACCCTTGGCTCACAAGGTTCGAAACCAATTGGGCGAACCCTCGGTCACGAGGTTTGGCCTCCATCCGTGATCTCCGATACGTGGGGCCTCGCCCCGAGCTCTTCGAAGCTGCTATGATACACTGGGATCCAGTCATGCACGTTTTCCGGTATTATGACAACGAACTGTGTCCCACAGTGGAGGAGTTTCAGACCTATCTTCAAGGTTTCGTGAATTCCCACATACTTGCTGTCCCACCAGTCCAAGAGAACATGAGTCATCTGCTGCGGATGACGCTAAACATTTCAGAAGAGCTAGCGGGCAGTATCATTCACGATGGTGAACTAGGCATTGCACGGCTGATTGAGCTGTATGGCCCAGACGGGATTTTAGAAAATCATGTCGAGCAGGCACATGTACGTTTTGCCTTTTCAATCTGCGCACTAGTGGCATATATGCTAATTCCTGCTAATGGAAAAGTCAGTCCTAGCTTAGTGATCATAACATCACAGATGAGAGCTCGAAAGAACATCATTCCCACAGTCCTGGCTGAAACTATAATAGGTTTAGATTTGTTCAAAAGCGGACAGACCAACACATTCAGCGGCAGCCCGCGCTTGGCTCACCTTTTTCACTCAGGCTTTATAGGGCTTCTTACTTGTTTTTACACTCGTGCAGCTTTGGCTATCGGACAAAGTGGGTTAGCTCGAGGCACCCCAGGCAGGTTTTAACCACTTTCCCCAGCGTATGCTTGAAAGATCCCCACTGTACCCTGAAAGGGGAATGCTTGAGTGGTATGCCTTCCTGCATGACCTGCAGTCTGATGATTTAGTTTGGAGATGCCCCTGGCTGAACATGCCCGAGATGGCCATCAATTCCGCAGGTCTAGAGAGAATGGTAATCGCCGGTTTAGCGAGCTTCACGTTTTACATCCCGGGGCGCATACTCCACCAGCTAGGTATGAGCCAGGGTTTGCATAAAGCTGGAACTGAGAACTTCCAACTACCCAATTTCAAGGTTCAGACGCTGCGAGATTACCGAAGAGGCTGGAGTAGCAGGGTACTCTTGTGTCCTAACCCGAGTTTCGTGGCCTGGCTGGACAGTCGCTATGTGCCATGGCTTCGATCATAAATAGAAGCAAGACCTGGAGGCTACTACTGAATCCTGAGGAGAGCTTATATTGAGAATAAACTCGAGAGCCGTTGAGTTGTTCGAGTATTTTCTTTGCCCGTGTTGTTTGCTTTGAATTCTGTTGTATGGTCTTTAAGCCTGATATGCTCAATAAAAGAACGTCCCATTTAGCGCTAAATTGCAGAATCAACACTTCGACATAGTCATAAATACTTGTAATGACCCGCTAGAAGTATAAGAAGTCCGGGATCTGGCCTGGGACAAAAAGTGAAAAATTGTCCCAAAAAGTCAGTAGGCTGCCTTCCTGTCAAGAAAAGGGGCTAACCCTCGCGCGCTGATATGGCTCAGGCATACGTTCCTTACTCACGCGCGCGCTGCTCTCACTTCGTCGCGCGTTGGTTCTGTCCAGTACAGGTGCCAACTTTGACTCTTTTTGAAATTAAAGTGCTGCAGAGATTGACATCACCTTTGGCCGTCTAGGATATTTTTGAGACATGTTTAGAGGTGTGTCCTTGTATTGAAGGGGTGGAGGACACCTTGCTTGGATATTTCCTTAAAGAGAAGGGATATTTTCCATGCTTTGCCTATAAAAGACTAAGGCCCCTGTGAATGCAAGATACTCCATCAGAAGAAAAGCCTCTCATATCACCAAAAATGGCAAATCCACTTCCAACCCTCATCGGCCCCTGGCTAGAGACATTTGTCGCAGGTGATTGGCTATCCTTCTGGTCCCATGGGTTAGCCGCCTTCCGCTTTCGAAGCATGAGGCTTCACCCCGAAATCTTATGGGTCACACAACGGTTCTGGGATCCAAGTGTTCACATGTTCAGATTTGGAGACGATGAGTTGTGCCCGACAGTGGAGGAATTCCAGGCATATCTCCAAGGCTTTGCTTTTGGCGCGATTGTCGTACCACCATACAGAAAAAGCATGCCGAAGCTTTTGAAATCCAGCCTAAACATCTCCGGAGGAGCAGCAGACAGTGAACGGCAGCCAAATCAATGTGATGCGCCTGATGGAATGGTACGGGCTTGAAGGCGACATAGAAAATACTGCTGCGCAGGCCAGGCGCAGATTTGTCCTGTCGATTTGCGTGCTTGCTGCGTATCTGCTAGTGTCACCGGACGGGCGGGTTAATCCTTCACTGGTGAGCATCGCCGCACAAATGGGCACTCGAAGGAACGAGGTGCCACTAGTTCTCGCGGAAACATTAATAGGTTTGGATTTGGTTTCTACTGGCCAAACCATGATATTCAGTGGTAGTCCACTCTTATTGCAGGTAAATTCTCACTCAGCTCACCTTTTTTCGGCTTCCACACATTCTATTTTTACCTCACTCTCAGCTAAGGCTTATATTTGAGCTGCTCACTTGGTTTTCCGCTCAAGTTTTATAGAGCTTCTTACTTGTCTTTTCGCTCATGTAGCTATGGCTGTCAGACAAACTCGGGCTGATTGCGGCCCCCGAGGCAATTTGGCCTAATCTGCCAGGCCGGATGCACCAACGAGGAATGATTTATCCAGAGATGTCCGAGGAAGAATGGTTCCAATTCATGATGGAAATGTCACCAAATGAAATCAACTGGAGGCATGCAGCACTGAATATTCCAGACATGGCCACCAACTCTGCAGGCTTCGAAAGAATGGTAATTGCTGGACTATCCAGTTTCACATTCTACATTCCAGGGCGTATCCTCCGTCAACTAGGCATGAGTCAAGGACTGAATCGAGCGGGGGAGGAGACCTTTCACATTCCTGCATTTACTGCCCAAAACCTGATCGGATACGAGCACAACTGGGGCCTGAGGCAACTTGGCGGAGCAGATCCAACTTTCAGCACAGGACTCAAGCATCGCTACAAAGCATGGCAAAGGAAAGAAGTTGCGAGAAGACAAAATATAGGCCGACTCTCGACAAGACTCCAATGACCTAGAATAAATTGTGAGCCTTTTGAGGCCTCCTGCAATAAAATTAAAAGATCAAGAACTTTCCCCTTTTAATTCATGTGTTGAACGTCACGCCGCCTTGAATATAGAGATGCACCCTGGAGCAGGTAACCATGGATCAAGTTGATTGGATGTGACCGAATCTCACAGAGAGATTGCCTACGTATCCCTTTTCAAGGAATCAGGTCAAAACGTAGTTCATGCGAAGATTCGCTCGTGAATTTTTGCTCTCCTTTTATGCTCTAACTTTTGCCTAGAACTGCCTTCTCAGGTTTTCTGTCTAGTGAGCTTTGATTGATTGCCTATTTATTTTTGCCTAGACTGCCTCCTTAGGTTTTCAGTCTAGCAAGCTTGCTCTAATTTTTGCTTGGAACCGCCCACCTTTGTGGTTTTCGGCCCAACGAGCTTCTCTCAGGGATAGTAACGTTTGAGTTGATCCAGGTTGACCAAGGTGTTGAACTCGTTGCCATCAAGGTCAATGAGCTGAGCTGCTCCACCCGAGAGGATGGCCTTGATAATGTAAGGTCCCGAGCGCTTCGGACGGAACTTTCCTCGAAGATCAAAGATTGGGGCCCGGATTTCCTTTGTGACCATGTCTCCATCAACTAAACCTCGAGACTTCACCTTCTTGTTGAACTCCCGAGCGATTCTTCGCTGATACCCCTGAACATGATACAAGGCACGGAGCCTTCTCTCATCGAAGAGTATGAATTCAACAAATCTCCCGCTGAGCCATTCGGATCCAGTGAGTCCACATTCCGTAATGATCCTCAAAGACGGTACTTCAAGCTCAATGGGAAGTACTGCTTCCATCCGGTAAACCAGGGAAAAGGGAGTTGCCCCAATTGATGTTCAAATTGACGTTCGATACCCCCAAAGAGCTAGAGGTAGTTGTTCATTCCAGTCCCTGGCGGACTCTACAGACTTCTTGATGATTGTCTCGACGTTCTTATTCGCTGCTTCGACCGCACCATTCATCTGAGGACGATAGGTTGTTGAATGATGGATCTGGATGTTGAACTCTTCAAAAAGCTCCAGAACCCTGCCTTTGAAAGAAGACCCATTTTCTGACACAAATGCTTGTGGGACACCGTATCGATAGATAATGTTCTTCCTGATGAACTGAGCGACCTGGACTGCAATTAGGGTTTTGTAAGACTCAGTTTCCACCCACTTGATGAAGTAATCAATTGCCACTAAAATGAGTCGATGACCATTCAAAGCGGACGGTCTGATCATGTCGATAACATCAATCCCCCATACTGAGAAAGGCCACGGCGATGCCATGTCGAACAAGTTGGAAGGGGGGACATGCATAAGATTAGCATGGATCTGGCACTTGTGACAGCGGCGCACATAATCCACGCACTGTGACTCCATAGTAGACCAAAAGTACCCCTGTCGCAGGATCTTCCTAGCAAGCATGACACCACTCATGTGAGGGCCACAGATTCCTTCATGAATTTCTTCCATTATTCTGGTGCCTCGGCACCATTGACATAGAGCTTGTGCATTTTGCAATGAGACCTCCTGTACAGCTTCCCTCCACAAATGATGTATTGAGCCGCCAACCTTCGCACACGGTTTGATCCTTCTTAGTAGCCTCAGCCGGATACAACCCACTCTTTACAAAGTTCCAGATATCACGATACCAGGGTAGGCCATCATCGATGGCGTTGACATACTGATATGCGGGGAAGTCTCGCTGTTCAATCAGAATAGGACGGAGCTTAACACCCAAAGGAAGTTCGACCATGGAAGCCAAAGTTGCCAAGGCATCGGCGAATTGATTTTTCAGACGGGGAATATGAATGAAGGTCACCTTGTTAAAACGAGGAATAAGATCTTCCAAGTCTTGATGATAAAGTTTCAATTTTTCCTCACGAACTTTCCAGACCCCGTTGGCTTGAGATACAACAAGGTTGGAGTCACCAATGACTTCGAGCTTTTCAACACCGAGAGTGAGAGCGGCTTCCATACCAACAATACAAGTCTCGTACTATGCTTGGTTATTCGTGACATCAAAGTTTAACTTGAACGCAAGCGGAATATGAGAGCCATCGGGCGTTATCAGCAAAACTCTGACCCCATAACCTTTCTGATTGGTTGCCCCATCAAAGTAGAGAGTCCACACATCTTCGACAACTATCAGCACTTCCTCGTCTGGAAACACAAAATCAGAATCCTCTGGTCCGTCAACAGGATGATCTGCCAAAAACTCTGCAATAGCACGTCCTTTGACGGACTTCCTTGTGACATACTCGAGATCGAATTCTGCCAGTAAGAGCAACCAACGTGCTAACTTACCAGTAAGTGCAGGCTTCTCAAACAGATACTTTAGAGGATCCATCCGAGAAATCAACTTCACTGGGTAAGCCAGCATGTAGTGTCTCAACTTCTTAGAAGCCCAAACGAGAGCCCAACACGTCTTTTCCAGAGCGGTGTAGCGTTCTTCACATCCGACCATTTTTTTACTCAAGTAGTAAATGGCCTTTTCGACACCCTTATCTCCTTCTTGAGCCAGCAAACACCCCATGGACGAAGGGTTCACAGACAAGTACAATATCAAAGGCTTCCCGGGTACTAGCGGCATTAGAACCGGAGGCTTCTGTAAATAGTTCTGAATAGACGCGAAAGCCGCTTGACACTTGTCTGTCCATATAAACGGGGTGTCTTTCTTGAGTAGACGAAACATCGGCTCGCAAGTTAAAGTCAACTTGGCGATGAATCTGCTGATGAACTGAATCTTCCCCAAAATGCTCCGCATTCTCTTTTCAGACTCTGGTGGTTTCATTTCAAGCACTGGCTTGATTTTGGACGGATCGATCTCAATTCCACGAGAAGGGATCATGAAACCAAGCATTTTTCCTGCTGTGACCCCGAAGGTGCATTTCTGCGGATTGAGACGCATGCGAAACTTACGGAGCCTCTCGAAGAACTTCCTAAGCACATGAATGTGGCCTTCTCGAGTTTTGGACTTAGCAATCATGTCATCCAGATAAACCTCCACCTTTTTATGCATCATGTCGTGCAAAATAGTTGTTGCAGCCCGCTGATAAGTAGGACCGGCATTCTTTAAACCAAACGGCATGACCAAGTAGCAATAAGTCCCCCACTCAGTGATGAAAGTAGTTTTCTCACGGTCCTCAGGTGCCATAAGGATCTGATTGTAGCCCGAGAAGCCGTCCATGAACGAGAGCAGAGCATGCCCCGCAGTATTATCCACAAGCACATCAATGTGTGGCAAGGGAAAATCATCTTTGGGGCTTGCTTTGTTCAAGTCCCTGAAATCGACGCAGACTCAAATTTGTCCATTCTTTTTGGGAACAGGCACTATATTGGCTACCCATGTGGGATATTGAGATACCATGAGAAAACCAGCATCAATCTGCTTGATGACCTCTTCCTTGATTTTCTGCACCCAATCCGGCCTCATCCATCTGAGCTTCTGTTTCACAGTCTTGGCATCTGGTAGCAGGGGGATCTGATGTTCCACTATTTCGGGATCGATGCATGGCATGTCCTGATGAGACCATGCAAAGACATCGTTGAACTCAGTGAGCAGCTCTTTGAAATCACGATGCTCCTCTGTTGAAAGCGTGGAGCCCACTTGAACCATCCGGGGATCGTTATCATTTTTTAAGTTTATAGAAACCACTTCTTCTTTTAATGGCTGCGCATGCCTTTCATCTTCCCTCTCAATGAGGGCACGGTGAACACAGTTTATATAAAGATCATTGAAGTAGTCAGAAGATGATTCTTTCATTTCACAAAACCCATCAGGGTTGCCAAGTACAAGAGAATCAAACTCAAAATAAAAGCTATGACGTGGAGGGCCAAGAGGCACAAACTCCAACTCAGAGCTAGACTTTGATGACTCTACAGACTCCGTGTCAGACTCAGACTCAGACTCAGACTCAAATGTGTCATCAATGCAAGTTAGGCGCGGTTTGAAAATGCAATTTTTAAGGCTGCCATTGGCCTCTGAGATAAGAGAGGTGGGATCCTCGAGGGCGTCGGGCCCGAGCATAAGCACTTCGGCCTCTTCAGCTTCCTCGACCAAACCCACTTGGGAGAACTCAAAGAACAGCTGCTCCAAACTCCCCTGATCAAACGATCCCAGCCAGTCAGTCTTCAGCTTCGTCTGACTAAGCTTCCTTTTGAATTCCGCCCTTGCCGGCTCTTCATCGCTGTCTGACCAGGTGCCATCAGCAAATACTTTAAAACCAGGCAGTAGCTCCTCAGTCTCTGGATTGATGAATGGCTCAGGCTGCCCCGTATAGATTGCACTCCCCACCTCACAGACAAAGTAGCTGTCAAGATCACCATAAAGGGTTCGAGGTTTTCCCGTACATTTCCTTTTCTTGGCACCTTTGGCAGAGGCAGGGTACCCCAAACCAGAGCGGCCCTCACAAAAAGGAAAGGTAGGGAACTCAGGGATCCCTTGCTGGTGAATACCAAGTCCCATGCCAGGCAAGTAGGACATTCTCCTCATAATGTCAGCGTGACAGAGCTTATGATGAAGTTCCTATCCACGTTGATAGCAAGGACAGACCAAGATGTATCAAAAGAGAAGCCCCCGAGATCGACGTCCTCTTCACCATGCATGATCCCCAAAACAGCGGTTCCATCTTCTTTAAGCGGGCGAATGCCCGAGTCCCCGCAAATGGTTAGCGTGCCGGTAGGAAGCCCCATCATGACTTTTTGGTGGAGGGTAGATGGCATAGCCATAATGTCCGGCCTATGGAGCCACGACCTGCCCAAGAGCAAATTGAAAGATGCAGGTATGTTGACGATGTGGAACTCAACGTCCATTTTGAAGCCCTCAGCATCGAGCTTGAGCATTAGAGTGCCCTCGACCATACGACGTGTGCTGTCGTATGCCTTAACAACCAGATTTGAAGGCAAAAAGTCCTTCTTAGCCAGTCCTAGACGGTAAGCCATCCTCATAGGGCAAACATTGATCGCTGAACCATTATCGATGAGGATGGTTGGAACCCAAAGTCCTCGGCATTTGACGGTGACATGCAAAGGGCGGTTGTGATCAACCCCTTCGACAGGCAAGTCTTTATCAGTGAAGACCACAGTGTGCTTGAAAGTAGGAGGGAGGATGAGAGATACCATCGCTTCTGGAGTAACATCGGTCGGGATCTCCAAGCGAGAGAGAGCGTGGCATAGTTTCTGACGATGCTCCCGAGAAGAACAGATCATTCCCTAGATTGATATAGCAGCGGGAATCCGCTCAAGTTGTCTCTGAACCAAGTTTGCACTTGTAGAACCAGCTTGTACCTCAAGCGGTGTAGACCTCGGGAAATTAATGGGTTCGTTCCTTTGGTTAGCAGAGTTGGACAAACTTCCAGCTTGCAGATTAGCAGGCTGAAAAACTCGTCCACTTCTGGTAACGTTGTGAACGTTCCCGAAAGAAGGCATGACTTGAGGGTCTTTGTTTACATCCCAGAGGTCAGCCGGAACCTCTCCCAACTTTCGCTTTCCTTTGTCAGCGGCCGGCGCAATGGCTACAGGCACTTCCATATCCAGTCTCAGATCCTCAGCCAAGTCCTTCATCAGTAGTGAGTCCCAGAAGTTCAGATCCTTAACAGCAGCCACTTCAACGACAGGCTCTGGATTTGTGGTAAAACGAACGTCCCAAAGACCAGCATCGACTAAAGATCGGTTGACTGCCCAGACTTCAGCTCCCACCTGAACATCGACTATATCGTTAACATCCCAAAGGTCAGCAGGGGGAATAAGATCCATGACCATAATGCTGCAATCCTCCTGTGGATAAGAAGCAAAAGGGCGGGGAAGCCTCTCATCAATGAAGTTGAGAGCAGGATCATACTCGGCATCAGTGACCGTATCGACCAACCTGCTGATGGTAGAAGGGAAAAAGCATTCTCCCAGGACACGAGGCTCCTCTTGGACAAGGTCATCCTCGACAAAGTGGGTCATGTGATCTGGCAAGGCTTAGCCTTGGAGAGGATTGGGGTCAAAGCCCATGGGAAATTGCCAAGCCGGTTGAGGATCCCAAAAGTGTTCCTCTTGGAAGATGACAGGCTCGGGTTGCTGGAAGAGCATGTATAAGGAGAGACTATCTAGATGGTCAAACATTGCCTGATCATGCTGAGCCAACCATTCCTCATCCCAGGCATGTTCGACCAACACTTGTTCAGGCAGCGGGACATGGTCGGGATGCAAAGGGAATCCCTCCAGTTCAAGCTGGTAAAATTCCTGAATAATGGGAGCTGCATAGTCATCGTTGTCAGCAATTGCCCATCCCATGGCTTGCATGTCCATTTTTGGCTCGGGCTGAGTTGGTATCATGGTCCTGAATCGATCCCCAAAACTTCAAGAAGAGTTGGAACCAGCCATGATGAAGAGAGGATCGCGACGGGTTGAGGTTGGACCGAATTGAATGGGTTGTATAGGGCCATCGTGGAGTTCGCCGATGATATCGTGGAAGAAATCCAATCCCAATTGCAGAGTCTGAGGAGTTGGATTGGGACAAGTGGGTTCTCCAATGTACATGAGTTCAGCCTCAGGTTCCAGAGGTATGGATACGACCAGTTTGGGTTGACTCAGAGGGATTATATGGTCAGTGGGGTAAAATATGGTGGAGCTGGGATTGATATTTGTGGATGTGAGAGATATCTGGCTGATATGGGGGGCTGAGTTATGCTTTGGAAGGGAGTTGGAAATGACATTAGGTTTTTGAGATGGGGGAGGAGGCATCGTAAGTGTACCGTCGTCAATAAGGTCTTGAATCGCATGATGAAGGCGATGGCAAGAATCAGTGAGATGGCCAGCACCCTGGTGATAGGCACAATATAGGTTAGGTTTGAAGTTGGGTGAAGGATTTTTGGGGAGTGGAGTTGGATCGAGGGGCTTCAGATGCCCAGACTTGATCAGTTTTTCCATTACAGAGGAGAGCGGTGCCTCAAAAGCTGAGAAGCTACGGGGCTGAGCACGCGGCCGGTTGTTTTGCGGTGTTTGCACCTGATTGACATCGGCGATGTGGTTGGCCGTGTTGGAAGGGGAAGCATTGGTGCCGCTGGTTGCTACATTAGAGTAAGTGCCACCTCCAAAGAGAGCATTGGCGTTTCCAGAGTACGCACGAGGTTTTTATTTTGGAGGGTTGGAAGACTCTCCTTTTGAAAGAACTCCACTTTGCAATGCATCCTCGATGGCCAGGCCAGAGTCGAAGAAGGTTTCAAAGTTGGCGGTCGCTTGAGCAAGTACTAGGTGTTTGGCATAGTCTGGCTGAAGATTGTAGGAGATGATGCGGAGTTGGTCTCTCTCGCTAGGGCGCTCAGTCATTAGAGCGGCTTTGGCTCTCCATCTTTTAACAAAGTCCGCAAAGGACTCTTTGGCTTCCATCTTGGTGGATTCTAACTCCCGAGTATTCATCTTTAGCGGGGAGTTGTAACTGTACTACGAAATAAACGCAGTCCCAATATCTTTCCAAGTCCTTCTCTTGGCAATGTCAAGTGAACCAGTGGAAAGCAGGGCCGGAGAGAGTCTGGGGGAATAGCTGTGACATAGCCTCAGGCTCGACCGACAAAAGCTTCATGGCTGCATGGTAACTGTAAATATGGGTCTTGGGGTCCCCGCTGCCATCAAACTTGGCCAAGTCAGGCATTTTGAACTTGTCAGGGAGTTTGGCGTTAGGATACAAGCATAGGCGATCCAAGTCAATTCCCCCGGCATTGATCTTTTCAGCTTTCGAGACAGATTCCTCCAGTTTGGCTATCTTGGCCATGAGAGTCGCCATTTTCGGACTCGAAACAGGTGTAACACTTGCCGAATTTGGGTTTGCAGTGTGAATGTATATTTTTGTAAATGTTATATTATTTCTAGGGTAGTTTAGTCATAACGTTAATTAGGGTTTCTCCGTTTTCTATTTAACCTAGCTTGTTATGTTATTCTTGTAATCAATCGTATTATGCAATAGAACATTACGTTGTTTCACGTTCTCTCTCCTTTGCAATCTATCATGGTATCAGAGCCCGATAGGGGCTGATCGCATATCTCTCTCTCTCTCGGCATATTCAGTCGCATCTCTCTCTCTCTCTCTCTCTCTCTCTCTACATATTCAGACGACCTCCAACAAACTACATCGACTTGCAAAGCCTAGTAGTTGCCTACCATTGGTGGCTACCCTTACTGCCGCCGCCAACCATCGATTTGCAATCCATCGACTTGCAAAGCCTAGTAGTCGCCTACCACTGGTGGCTGTTTTCTGACCTTGCTGACCACCGGCGATTGTTTTCCGGACACTGGCGACCTCCATTGGCACTCGAAACTTCTCTGAAATTTTCTGACTCCTATTTCGGCACTATTTGAAGGTATTATTGTCTCTGTTTGGCCCTAATCTGCAGTTCTTTGAGCACTGTTTTGGGGTGTTATTGTCGCTGTTGATTCTTTGAAGCTCTTTTGAAGTTATTGGAGCCTTTGTTAGGTTTATTTTACCTACTGTTACACCTCTGATTTGGTAACTGAGTTTGAGTTGTTTGTGAGTATTGAAATATTCTTGTTCTATTACTATGGCTGAGGATAGAGGGATAAGTATTCGTTTGACTGGTGATAACTATGCATATTGGGCAAGTGTTATGAAGAATTTTGTCGTTGGCAAGGATATGTGGGGTCATGTCATTGGATCTATAGTAAAGCCTTCTGACCCTAAAGCAGAAGGTTATGCAGCTGCTTTTGCAAAGTGGGAACTGGAAACTGGAAGAGTGCTCACATGGTTTCATAATTCTGTCGAACCAAGCATTGGTATGAACTTTTCCAAGTATGATACGGCTAAGGAAGTTTGGGATTACTTGCGGGATTTGTACCTTGAGTCAAACTTTGCAAAGCAGTATGAACTCGAGATGTCCATTCGGCATGCCACACAGCAGGATAAATCTATTCAGGAGTTTT
Organism: Rhododendron ferrugineum; assembly: GCA_025642025.1. NCBI lineage: Eukaryota > Viridiplantae > Streptophyta > Magnoliopsida > Ericales > Ericaceae > Rhododendron > Rhododendron ferrugineum. The sequence goes on along the minus strand of JAOTQK010015042.1, from coordinate 712 downwards.
ACAATGAGATGACACGGTATTGGGATCAATTAGCTCAAATGGAACCTGCTGAATTTCAGACACTTCCTTCTTGTATGGAGTACCGTGAGAGACAGCGTCTTGTACAGTTTCTCATGGCTCTTCGTGGGCAGTTTGAGCCCCTTCGTGGGGCTATTCTCCATCGTTCTCCGTTACCTTCAGTTAATGGTGCAGTTCGCGAACTTATAGCTGAGGAAACTCGATTCAAGGTGGGGTCTATTGCATCTTCCTCTCAGTCTATGTTTGCCACTCCACCTGCTCCACATATTGTGCATTTAGCACCGCTCTTGCCCACTCCAGCTTCACACTTGATTCAGGTTACAAGCAAGCCTAAGCCTCGTGTTGCTGTGGATGAGTGTAGCTTCTGCCGTCAGAAGGGACATTGGAAGCATGTGTGCCCTAAACTTTTACAGATGAACCGACGTAACTCTTCTCCAATGCAGGCCTCCTCCTCTCGACCCCCACAACAGTATTCTCGACCCCACAACAGTATTCTCGACCACCACAGCAGTATCCTCGATCTCCTGCTGCCCTTGCAGCTCCAATTAGTGCGGGTACTGCACCATTTCCCTTATTTGATCAGTATCAGGAGTATCGTGCATTTGTGGCTGCCACTCAAGGGGGTCATTCACAAGCTTCTGCCCTAACCACCACCAGTCAGTCAGGTTTGCATGGTTCTTATACCGCAGGTATC
>JAOTQK010013988.1:0-24618 GCA_025642025.1 Rhododendron ferrugineum | reverse complement strand
TATGTTGGAATGTTGGATTGTTGGTTATTATGCAATATGGTGATGTTTGTTCTTATTTTGATGGTAGGAGTGAATATAGGTCGTTTATGTAGTTTATATTACTTTTTTTTTAAACGCTCGCCTCGCTTCAATGAGGCGCTCGCCTCGCTTTAATGAGGCGCTCGCCTCGGTCCCACGAGGGCTTTGTCGCCTCGCGTATTTCAATCACTGGGGAAACCGCCAACCGAAGTTGCCATTAAATCTGCAGGTAATCGCATTTTTGAACTTTCTAATCTATACAATCCTGTCTCGCGTATTAGTTTCCTTTTTTTCCGGTTTCACTTGCATTAAATCCAGTCTTTGAAAGTATGTAGTACAATATTTTTCAAATTTAGTGCTTCTATCATAGGGTGGAGTGTGCTTTCTAAGATGAATGTGCTACATCCAATTCTCTCGCATCTAATCCTATCTTTTCTTGCATATTTGAAATCACCTGTGTCCTAGTTTCTTGATATTTCACGCACGCAAGGAATCCACCAATCTCACCCTCTATTATAGTTTTTCCTCTTTTGCTAACTATGTTATTTTTACCAAAACGGGGTGGACACTGCCATTTACTCTTACGAAAATTGAGTGGCCTCCCTTCAAGCTTAAAGGAAAATGAAGATTGCTTGCATTAAGGTTGGAATATCATAGAATTCTAATTAGCTAATCAGTGATTTGAATTTTGCAATTATAGATTAGAATATGATATTATGGCTTATAAACCTTAGAAAACATAAACCTTAAATTACACTGGGGCTTAAAAACCTTAAAATTACAGTCGAGCACACATTCGAATATGGAAATTTCATGCTATGTTGTTCGGTAATGGGAGTCTTCGTCATATTCGTTCTCTTTTGGTATTTCGATGATAGTATTTGTTGTCTTTAGGTATTTATTCGTTCTCTATCGTTCTAGATGATAGTGTATGTTATCTTTAGGTGTTTAGTGTTACAAACAATCAATCTTGGAATATAATATTTTGTATTAATGCACACTCAGACAATATAATTAAAATGTTGGGGACTTTCTTCAACTCTAGTGAGAAAAAAAAATATTGGGAAGGTTTGGTGTATGGATAGTAACAAGACTTGAGATATTACAATTAGTTGTATGTGTGTCGGGGCTGATACTTGGAAATGACATTGATAGAAAGTGGAAATGACTTTTTTTTTTTAATGTTTTAAGAGCATGGTGTTTTAGCTATGTAAGAAGTTTGTATTTGTTGTCTTCAGGTATTTATATACACTCTCTCTTTCTCTCAACCCCCACCTGTCAATCTCACAATCTGTTTCTATAAGTTACCCTGAGGGGACACCACCAACCGAAGTTGCCACTAAATCAGCAGGTAATAGCATTTTTGAACTTTCTAATCTATACAATCCTGTCTTGCGCATTGGTTTCCTTTTTTTTCCGGATTCACTTGCATCAAATCCAGTCTTTGCAAGTATGTTGTCCAATATTTGTCAAATTTAGTGCTTCAATCATAGGGGGAGTGTGGTTTCTAAGTTGCATGTGCTACATCCAATTCTCTCGCATCTAATCCTGTCTTTGCTTGCAGATTTGAAATCACCGGTGTCCTAGTTTCTTGATATTTCAAGCACGCAAGGAATCCATCAATCCTACCCTCTGTTATTGTTTTTCCTCTTTTGCCAACTATGTTATTTTTACCCAAACGGGGTGGACACTGGCATTTACCCCTACAAAAATTGAGTGGACTCCCTTACATCTAAATGGAAAAAGAAGATTTCTTGCATTAAGGGTGGAATATCATAGAATTCTAATTAGCTAATCAGTGATTTGGATTTTGCAATTATAGATTAGAATATGATATTAGGGCTTATAAACCTTAGAAAACTTAAAGCTTAAATAACACTGCGGCATAAAAACCTTAAAATTACAGTCGAGCACACATTCGAATACGAAACTTTCGTGCTTTTTTGTTTGGTAATTGGTGTCTTCGTCATATTCTTTCTCTTTTGGTATTTAGATTATAGTGTTTGTTGTCTTTAGGTACTTATTCGTTCTCTTTCGTAATAGATGATAGTATATGTTATCTTTAGGTATTTAGTGTTACAAACAATCAATCTTGGAATATAATAGTTTGTATTAATGCACACTCAGACAATATAATTGAAATGTCGGGGACTTTCTTCACGTCTAGTGAGAAAAATCAATCTTGGAATATAATATTTTGTATTGATGGACACTCAGACAATATAATTGAAATGTGGGGGACATTTTTCAATTCTAGACAGAAAAAAAAAATATTGGGAAGGGTTTGTTGTATGGATGGTAACAAGACTTGAGATACTACGACTAGTTGTATGCGTGTCGGGGCTGATACTTGGAAATGACAATGATTGAAAGTGGGAATGACTTTTTATTTTTATTTTTTATGTTCTTGGAGCATGTTGTTTTAGGTATGTAGAATGTTGTATTTGTTGTCTTTAGTTGTTTATATACTCTCTCTCTTTTTCTCTCATCCCCTAACCGTTAATCTCACCATCTGTTTCTCTATGTTACCCCGAGGGGACATCACCAACCGAAGTTGCCATTAAATCTGTAGGTAATCGCATTTTTGAACTTTCTAATCTATACAATCCTGTCTTGCGTATTGGTTTCTTTTTTTTTCCCAGTTTCACTTGCATCAAATCTAGTCTTTGAAAGTATGTTGTCCAATATTCGGCAAATTTAGCGCTTCTATCATAGGGTGGAGTGTGCTTTCTAAGTTGAATGTTACAAAAAATCAATCTTGGAATATAATATTTTGTATAAATGCACACTCAGACAATATAATTGAAATGTGGGGGACTTTCTTCAAGTCTAGTGAGAAAAAAGTATTGGGAGGGGTATGTTGTAAGGATGGTAACAAGACTTGAGATACTATGACTAGTTGTATGCGAGTCGGGGCTGATACTTGGAAATGACAATGATTGAAAGTGGGAATGACTTTTTTTTTTTTTTTTTTTTATGTTCTTGGAGCATGTTGTTTTAGGTATGTAGAATGTTGTATTTGTTGTCTTTAGTTGTTTATATACTCTCTCTCTTTTTCTCTCATCCCCTAACCGTTAATCTCACCATCTGTTTCTCTATGTTACCCCGAGGGGACATCACCAACCGAAGTTGCCATTAAATCTGCAGGTAATCGCATTTTTGAACTTTCTAATCTATACAATCCTGTCTTGCGTATGGTTTCTTTTTTTTTCCCAGTTTCACTTGCATCAAATCCAGTCTTTGAAAGTATGTTGTCCAATATTCGGCAAATTTAGCGCTTCTATCATAGGGTGGAGTGTGCTTTTTAAGTTGAATGTGCACATCCAATTCTCTCGCATCTAATCCTGTCTTTGCTTGCAGATTTGAAATCACCGGTGTCCTAGTTTCTTGATATTTCATGCTCGCTAGGAATCCACCAATCTTACCCTGTGTTATAGTTTTTCCTCTTTTGCCAACTATGTTGTTTTTACCAAAACGGGGTGGACACTGACATTTGCTCTTACAAAATTTGAGTGGACTCCCTTACAGCTGAATGAATAAAGAAGATTGCTTGCATTTAGGTTGGAATATCATAGAATTCTAATTAGCTAATCAGTGATTTGGATTTTGCAATTATGAATTAGAATATGATATTAGAGCTTATAAACCTTAGAAAACATAAAGCCTAAATAACACTGCGGCATAAAAACCTTAAAATTACAGTCGAGCTCACATTCGAATACGAAACTTTCGTGCTATGTTGTTCGGTAATGGGTGTCTTCGTTATATTCGTTCTCTTTTGGTATGTAGATGATAGTGTTTGTTGTCTTTAGGTATTTATTTGTTCTTCTTCATTCTAGATGATGGAATTTGTTATCTTTATGTATTTAGTGTTACAAAAAATCTATCTAGGAATATAATATTTTGTATTAATGCACACTCGGACAATATAATTGAAATGTAGAGGACCTTCTTCATGTCTAGTGAAAAAAAAAATATTGCGATGGGTTTGGTGTAAGGATAGTAACAAGACTTGGGATACTACGGGTGGTTATAAACGTGTCAAGGCTTATACTGGGAAATGACATTGATTGAAAGTAGGAATTACTATTTTTTTTTTATTTTATGTTCTAAGAGCATGGTGTTTTAGGTATGTAGATGGTTGTGCTTGTTGAATTTTGGTATTTATATACGCACACACTCTCTCTCTCTCAACCCCCAACCATCAATCTCACCATCTGATTCTCTATGTTACCCCAAGGGGGCACCACCAACCGAAGTTGCCACTAAATCTGCAGGTAATCACATTGTTGAACTTTCTAATCTATACAATCCTGCCTTGCGTATTGGTTTCATTTTTTTCGGGTTCACTTGCATCTAATCCTTTTTATGTAGTTATGTAGTCCAATATTTTTTAAAATTTAGTGATTCAATCTTAGGGAGAGTGTGATTTCTAAGTTGAATATTCTACATCGAATTCAATCGCATTTAATCATATCTTTACTTGCAGATTTGAAATCACTGATGTCCTAGTTCCTTGATATTTCGTGCACGTAAGGTATCCACCAATCTCACCATCTGTTATAGTTATTCTTCTTTTGCAATCTACGTTATTTTTAAAAAAAGATGGTGCACATTGGCATTTACTCTTACAAAACTTGGGTGGACTCTCTTCAAGCATAATGTATAAGGTAGATTGCTTATAGTAAGGTTGGAATTCCATGGAATTCTTATCAGCTAATCAGAGATTTGGATTTTGTAATTATAGGTTAGAATATGATATTAGGACTTTTAAACCTTAGAAAACATAAACCTTAAATAACACTTGGGCTTATAAACCTTAGAATTACAGTCGAGCATACATTCGAATACGGAACTTTCGTTCTATATTGTTCGATGATGGGTGTCTCCGTCATATTCGTTCTCTTTTGGTATTTAGATGATAGTGTTTGTTGTCTTTAGGTACTTATTCGTTCTCTTTCGTAATAGATGATAATATATGTTATCTTTAGGTATTTAGTGTTACAAACAATCAATCTTGGAATATAATAGTTTGTATTAATGCACACTCAGACAATATAATTGAAATGTCGGGGACTTTCTTCACGTCTAGTGAGAAAAATCAATCTTGGAATATAATATTTTGTATTGATGGACACTCTGACAATATAATTGAAATGTGGGGGACATTTTTCAATTCTAGACAGAAAAAAAAATATTGGGAAGGGTTTGTTGTATGGAAGGTAACAAGACTTGAGATACTACGACTGGTTGTATGCGAGTCGGGGCTGATACTTGGAAATGACATTGATTGAAAGTAGGAATGACTTCTTTTTTTTTTTTTTTTATGTTCTAAGAGCATGTTGTTTTAGGTATGTAGAATGTTGTATTTGTTGTCTATAGGTGTTTATATACTCTATCTCGTTCTCTCAACCCCTACCCGTCAATCTCACCATCTTTTTCTCTATGTTACCTTGAGGGGACACCACCAACCGAAGTTGCCATTTAATCTGTAGGTAATTGTGGTGGCGTCAGTTACCAGTTCGGTAACCTGGCCATTATATGTGAACCGATGTCTGAGGAAGGTCCAGTCCATGTCTTGGAACAAACTCTCTTCGGCACTGTGTTCGGTTGGATGCTCGGAGGTAAGCCTCTGGTTGCTTCGGAGCATCAACAGTGTAGCATCTGCTCCGGTCTTCCCGAAGCCACATGGGAGAAGCAGTTATGACAGATGGGTCCCATGAGGATCATGTAGCAAGCGTAATCATTGGGATTAGGTCTGTCCATGTGCTCCGTAACCGCCTTATCCTTTCGTCATATATGATGTCATCCGAGGCGGTTACCCAAGCGTACTTTCCACGCGCTAGCTTGGAGGCCAAGTAAATCTAGGTTTATAAATACAAAGGGATACACACCTAGAAGAGGTATGCCATTCTACCATAACCCTAGACCTATACATTTCCCCTGGGATCTAACTTGATCGTCGGAGGGTCACTGGGCTAATCCAGCCCTAGTGACTTATTGCAGGTCCAGTGGCGGACGCGCGGAGCCATAGAGGAAGGAGCTCGATTTGAACCACGGTCAAGATCTCGATAAATCGAACCCCCACAATTGGCAACTCTACGGGGATCTTGCCCCCTCTCTCTCAAACAGTCACCTCCTCCTCCTTCAATGAGTTCCGTTCAAAGCTCCCTAAGCCAACAATGGTAGAAGTTGAAGATCCACATCCCAGCGAAACCTTCCTCGGGCTCGGCCCCCTCGGAGACCACAACCTGGCCTCCGGTGGAGCCAACGCCTTGGGAAAAGCACACATGTCCATCGGAGTCGGGGCCGGAATCTCGACGCAAGACGGAGGCGCCCCTACCGAACTCCACACCTACATCCGCCACCTGGAGCGGAAGATTGACGACCTAACGACGGTTGTGGAGCGGGATAGGCACGTCCGGGACGAGTTGGCGGAGATTAAGCACCTTCTCCAAATCTCCCCGTCTCATTCCTCCGGAAGCAATGGCGGAAGAAGAAACCACCACAGCCCTCCCCGCAGTCGCGAAGGAGGCCATCTGGCGGAGCATCAACCCCGCCCCTCGGTCAAAGACCGCCTCGAGCCGTCGGAAGAAGGTCGCAAAGAAAAAGGCGTTGGGCAAAGGGAGCGTTCCCGCTCCCCCAACCCCAAAGGACTCTATGGAAGGCCGTCCGCCTTCGAGAGGCTCGGCGTAGGAAGCGTCTCCGCTTTCTCCACCCACTCAGTCAGGAACGGGAGGGGCCGCCGCGAGCCCATTCCTAGCTTCACCAGGGCGGCCAACGAGGATGATGGCCTCCTCGAATTCCAAACCAAAGGGTACCGCGAGCGCCTAAAAAACGCTCGACCAAAGAGCCCGTTCGTCTCGCACCCAAAAGAAAAAGGTGGCGGAAGCCAGGTCAGTGAGCGCCTCGAGCCCTATGCTCGAAACAGCTACAAGAAGCATCGGCACGAGCGCCCCTCCCAGAAGTTAGGAAGCGCTCAACCGAAGAGTAAGGAATATGAAAGATTGGACCAGTTAATCCCGAAGAAGCGCACCGCGACCGAGCGTCCAGACGGTCTCGACCGTTCTATCCGACATAGTGACGCCCGACTCGAGAGACTCACGACCTCCCCCTTCACAAGAGAAATTGACTCGGTCACCCCTCCAAAAGGATTCACCCAACCCAAATTTGCCAAGTACGATGGCAAGACCGAGGCATATACTCACTTGGTACAGTACAAGCTGGTCATGTCCCTTTTCCTCCGAAATGAGCCCTCGGATGATGCCTTTCTCTGTAAGTTCTTCCCGGCAAGCCTTAGAAACCTGGGCCTAACTTGGTTCAACCAGCTCCCTGCCCGGTCAATCTCATCGTTTGACTCCCTCTGCGATGCTTTCATGGCTCGGTTTGTGACCAGCGACAAGCACAAGAAGGAGATCAATTCTCTCCTTGCCCTCCAAAAACGTCACGACGAAATGCTTCGCCAGTATGCCGGTCACTACTGGGATTTGTTCAACGAAATCGAAGGCTGTGACGTCGTCATCTTGGCTCGGGGGTTCAAGCTCGGTCTCACTTCCCAGGACGAGCAAGTTTACGATGATCTTGCCCGACACAAACCTGATTCCATGAAGGACCTCATGACATGCATAGAGGGATGATGTCAGCTCATCAAATCCAAAGCTGAAAGGGGCATCGGGAAGCCCACGAGCTCCAAAGCAGGTTCCGCCTCGGTAGTTGCTCCGGCTCCCACCCCAGTTTCAACACCCAAAAAATAGATCAATAACATCAAACAGTCCCCGAGAAAGGGACCGAAGCCAAGTGACTTTAACGCTGAGAAAACCGTCTTTTCCATCCCTATTTACCGGATTATCGACTATGTGAAGGATCAGTCTTTTTTCTCCTTCCCAAACCAAAAGCTCGGTACCGAGAACGGGAAAATCAAGAACCCCATTGTCCGATGCAGTTACCACAACGAACAAGGCCACTTCACCACCGCCTGCAAGCCCTTCAAGGCCTACTTGGAGCAGCTTGTCGCCGGAGGCCATCTCAGTAACCTGATTGATCACGAGAAAACAAGGGCTCAAGCGCAGCGCGCCGAGGCCCATATCGAAGAGGAAGTTCAAACTATCCACGTGATCCACGGCCCTTTGAACTCCGAGGCAGCTCGCATCATCCGCACCGAACTAAAAGGCGCCTCCTATTCCAAACAAGTTATGATAGTCGGCCCCGAGCCCAAGCGTGCCCGGACCGATGACGGTGCCAAGTGGACCATCACCTTTATCGAAAGGGACCTCGACCATGTCCAACTTCCGCATAACGATGCCCTCGTGATCACGCTACGCATCGGCGCCTTCAACGTCCGACGCGTCCTCGTGGACCAGGGCAGCTCGGCCGAGATCATGTACTACTCTCTGTTCAAAGATTTGAAGCTCTCGGATACCGACCTTCGTCCTTCCGAGGTCCCCCTTATTGGCTTCAACGGGGCTCCGGTCTGGCCCCTCGGTATGATCAGTTGTCTTTGACATGGAATTCGTGGTGGTCGATGTTCCCAACCCTTACAACGCAATAGTTGGGCGCACCTGGCTCCATAAGCTAAAGGCCATTGCCTCTACTTATCACCAGGTGGTACGCTTCATAGGTGCCAACGGACGCTAGGAGGACTTATACGGAGACCAAACCGCGGCCAAAAGGTGTTATGTCAATGCGGTCCGAAGCAGCAAACAAACATCCCGGGTTAACCTCATCGAGGTGCCCGAGGCCCCAGTTTTGGAAGACATCGGTAGACCAGCAGACGAGAAAGCAGTTGAAGACCTTGTCACCATCCCCATTACCGAAGACGGTTCCCATTTTTTCCTTGTTGGTTCCTCACTTAGTGACACCGAGCGGAACGACATGGTGGATTTCCTTAAAAGTAACATCGAAGTTTTCGCATGGACTCCCTATGAAATGCCCGTGGTCGACCCAAAGTTCATTTGCCACGAGCTCAACATCGACCGATCCAAGCGCCCAGTCGTCCAAAAATCAAGGCGGTCCTCACCCATCCACTCTGAAGCTGTCATTGAAGAGGTCAACCGACTCCTCAATGCGAAGGCCATCCGAGAAGTGCAATATCCGAAGTGGCTGGCCAACACCGTGGTGGTCAAGAAGAAGAATGACAAGTGGCGGCTATGCGTTGATTATTCCAACCTCAATGACGCCTGCCCGAAGGACTTCTTCCCCCTCTCGCGGATTGACCAACTCGTCGACGCAACGGCAGGCCACGACCGACTCAGCTTTATGGATGCCTACCGAGGCTACCATCAGATTGCCATGAGCGAAGGAGATGTTGAAAATACAACCTTCATCACCCCCCATGGGATCTTCGGCTATCTCGTTATGCCCTTCGGTCTGAAGAACGCCGGGGCAACTTTTCAACGAATGATAACCAAGATGTTTGAGCATTTACTAGGAGACACCATGATGGCCTACATTGACGATAGGGTAGTAAAAAGCATGCTAGCCGGTAATGGTAGTAAATAACACTGGGACTTACAAACCTTAGAATTATAGTCGAGCATACATTCGAATACGGAACTTTCGTGCTATGTTGTTCGGTAATGGTTGTGTTAGAAGTGTTAGTAGAATAAGTGGGTTTGTCCCACATCGCCTATCTAATGTACATGCAACTCTCCAGAGTAATATAAATATATGTGTGTGTTAGGGTGAAAGATAACACCCTATACACTTTTTCCTTCCTAAACAACGTGGTATCAGAGCTTTAATTTCCACTACCCTAACTTCCGCCTTCCACCACCATAGCCGCCACCCTCCACTACCGAAACCCTAACCTACTGAAACCCATCCTACCGTTGTCGTCGATCCTCGCCGACCCCCCTACCGTCGTCGTCAGCCCTACCCCACTCGAAAAACCTCACATATCCAGTCCCAATTTCTCCTGTAACCCATGATCCAGTCCCTGCCCAGCCTCGAAATTACTCGAAACCCAAGCCTCATACCTGCACAGTTCTCGCCGGCGCGTGAACAGTACTCGTCGGACCTGCATAGTGCTCGCCGGTGTCGGATTAAGGTGTTTCGTACCTTGTCGTCTCCTTTTTCAGCCCGTCGGGGTTGCTTTTTTGCTGTATTTGCGCTTGGATGCTCTCTTACTCGTGTTTCGCTACTTCGTCTACTCCGATTTTGGTTCTAATGATTTGTGGCGTGCCATTTAGTTGGTAATTACTTCTCCCGATTGTTTGATATTTGCTTCGCCGGTTTGTTATTCTTTTCCGTTAGCTTCATGGAGATCACAATTGTTACGAATGATTTCTCTAGTGCTATGTTGGCTGTTGGGAATTTTCGTTGCAGCCACTCCGAAGCTCTAGTGGCCGCTTCTTGATTGTTGGTTTAGTATTTTTGTTGTTTGGCTTATGGCTATTGGTTCAGTTGGTTCTATTCAGTAAGGTTTTTTGTTGGTTGGTATTGCTTTGGTTGCATACTGGTTATTTACTAGTTATTGGGTGTTGCCTCTCCATTGTTGGGTAGAATGTCTGAAAAGAAGGATTCTGATTCTGGTACTGTTTCTGGCTCTAGTTCTTCTATTGTTGGTAGCTCATCGAGTGGTTCTCGATCTAACGAAAATAGGGTTGACTCCCTTCAAGCTTAATGGAAAAGAAAAATGCTTGCAATAAGGTTGGAATACCATAGAATTCTAATCAACTAATCAGTGATTTGGATTTTGTAATTATAGGTTAAAATATGATATTAGGGCTTATAAACCTTAGAAAATGTAAACCATAAATAACACTGGGGCTTATAACCCTTAGAATTATAGTTGAGCATACATTCGAATATGGAACTTTTGTGCTATGTCTTCGTCATATTCGTTCTCATTTGGTATTTAGATGATATTTTTTGTTGTCATTAGGTATTTATTCGTTCTCTTTTGTTCAAGATGATAGTGTTTGTTATCTTTAATTATTTAGAGTTACAGAAAATCAATCTTGGAATATAATATTTTGTATTAATGCACACTTGGACACTGTAATTGAAATGTGGGGGACTTTCTTCAAGTCTAGTGAGAAAAAAAATATTGGGAGGGGTTTGGTGTATGGATAGTAACAAGACTTGGGATACTACGAGTGGTTTTATGCATGTCGGGGCTGATACTTGGAAAAGACATTGATTTAAAGTAGGACTGATTTTTTTTTTTAAAGTTCTAAGAGCATGGTGTTTTAGGTATGTAGATGGTTATATTTTTTGTCTTTAGGTGTTTATATACTCTCTCTCTCTTTCTCTCATCCCCCACCTGCCAATCTCACCATCTGTTTCTCTACGTTACTCCGAGGGGACACCTCCAACTGAAGTTGCCACTAAATCTGAAGGTTTGCATTTTTGAACTTTCTAATCTATACAATCCTGTCTTGCATATTAATTCCTTTTTTTTTTCCGGATTCACTTGCATCTAATCTTGTCTTTGCTAGTATGTAGTCCACTATTTTTAAAATTTAGTGCTTCAATCATAGGGGGAGTGTGCTTTCTAAGTTTAATGTGCTACATCCAGTTCTCTCGCATCTAATCTTGTCTTTGCTTGCAGATTTGGAATCACCGGTATCCTAGTTTCTTGATATTTCATGCACGTAAGGTATCCACCAATCTCACCCTCTCTTATAGTTTTTCCCCTTTTCGCTAAATATGTTAATTTTCCCAAAACGGGATGGACATTGCCATTTACTCTAACTAAAATAGGATGGACTCCCTTCAAGCTTAATGGAAAAAGAAGATTGCTTGCAGTAAGTTTGGAATACCATAGAATTCTAATCAACTAATCAGTGATTTGGATTTTACAATTGTAGGTAAGAATTTGATATTAGGGCTTATAAACCTTAAATAACACTGGGGCTTATAAACCTTAGAATTACAGTCGAGCATATATTTGAATACGGAACTTTCGTGCTATGTTGTTCGGAACTTTCGTGCTATGTCTCCGTCATATTCGTTCTGTTTTGGTATTTAGACGATTGTGTTTGTTGTATTTAGGTAATTATTCGTTCTCTTTTGTTCTTGATGATAGTGTTTGTTAGCTTTAGGTTTTTAGTGCTACAGAAAATCAATCTTGGAATATAATATTTTGTATTAAAGCACACTCGGACAATATAATTGAAATGTTGGGGACTTTCTTCAAATCTAGTGAGAAAAAAAATTATTGGGAAGGGTTTGGTGTATGGATAGTAACAAGACTTGGGATAGTACGAGTGGTTGTATGCGTGTCGGGGCTAATACTTGGAAATGACATTTATTGAAAGTAGGAATGACTATTTTTTTTTAATGTTCTAAGAGCATGGTGTTTTAGGTATGTAGATGGTTGTATTTGTTGTCTTTAGGTGTTTATATACTCTCTCTCTCTCTCTCTCTCTCTCTCTCTCTCTCCCAATCCCCACCCGTCAATCTCACCATCTATTTCTCTATGTTACCCCGAGGGGACACCACCAACCGAAGTTGCCACTAAATCTATAGGTAATGGCATTTTTGAACTTTCTAATCTATACAATCCTTTATTGTGTATTGGTTTCTTTTTTTTCTAGATTCACGTGCATCTAATCCGGTCTTTGCAAGTATGTAGTCCAAGATTTTTCAAATTTAGTGCTTCAATCATTGAGGGAGTGTGCTTTCTAAGTTGAACGTGCTACATCCCATTCTCTCGCATCTAATCCTGTCATTGCTTGCAGATTCGAAATCACCTGTGTCCTAGTTTCTTGATATTTTATGCACGTAAGGTATCGACCAATCTCACCCTCTGTTATAGTTTTTCCCCTTTTGTTAACTATGTTATTTTTACCAAAATGGGGTGGACACTGCCTTTTACTCTAAGTAAAATTGGGTGGACTCCCTTCATGCTTAATGGAAAAAGAAGATTGCTTGCAGTAAGGTTAGAATACGATAGAATTCTAATCAGTTAATTAGGGATTTAGATTTTGCAATTATAGGTTAGAATATGATATTAGGGCTTATAAACCTTAGAAAACAAAACCTTAAATGACACTGATGCTTGTAAACCTTAGAGTTACAGTCCAGCGTACATTCGAATACGGAACTTTCGTGCTATGTTGTTCGGTAATGGGTGTCTCTGTCATATTCGTTCTCTTTTGGTATTTAGATGATAGTGTTTGTTGTCTTTAGGTATTTATTCGTTCTCTTTTTTTTTGGGTAAATCAACTTGAAATAGAAAAAATGTCTAACCGAATATACAGCCTACAGGGGGCATACCCCAGGAGAAAAAACAAAATAAAATTAGGGAACACCTAAGTCAAATGGCTACGGAGCAGAGAAAGCGAATGTTTGTAGCCCTTCTTGATAGGGGGAAAGAAAACACACGACAAAAGGAACGTAAAGTAACTTATTTACAACTGAAAGATAACAAGAGTGAGTTTGAAGTATACTTCATCTTGAACTTGCGTCTTTGGAATGGGACAAATCCACAATGCCAGACACATGATAACAAGCTTCATCACCGTAAGAAGGACCTTGATTGGGTGTTTAATCTTAAAACACCCCATGCATAGGAACGGTACTAAACTGCCACCAAAACAGCTTGCCAATTAGATCTAGAAACTAACCCCCCATAGTTTTGCATGATAGACACCAAAATTGAGGTTCCCGCACTTCATTCACAATAAAGTCCACAGTTGGAATCATAAATTCCACAACAAAATAGCAGAACCAAACTGGATTTACTGGAATGCACACAACAGAACTACAGCATGCCAAAACAGAGAATATCAAGCAATTCTAGTTCCTGTAGCATGCAGACGGACAACAGCTTGACAGTAATAGTAGCAGCCAAGGAAGTGAGCATCCACCACCACAGAAAAACAGTAAAAGGCCAGCAGCAACAGCTAAATTTGACTAACAGCAGCAGCAGCCACAGGACGCATGAGGAGCAGCAAGAGAGCAGAGGTCAAACCCTTGACCCTCAGGTACTATGCAGCCACAAATCTACTGGCAGAGAGGATAGAAGCAAAGAAAGCTAGGGACACGCCCCCTAGGAAAGCATAAACAATCCAAGGGATAACCCCCCAAGTATAGGTCTAAAACAAGAAGTTAAGCCATTAAAACAGCTATGATCATTAATCCAAAGTAACAACAAAGAGACCAGTTGTAAACAGGTACACACATGGCCAACAATAAGGAGGAAGAACAACATGCACTTTCCAAAATAGATGAACAACTGCTAGCAGAAAATAGCACAAAACAACACCCATTTCTGCTATGCAAAACAACAACAACAGCTGTAGTAGCAACAGCAGCTACCACTGAAGCAACAGCAGCTACATCAGACATCATAAAACAACAGACAACTGGGAAAATGGACAGTCCAGATCAAAGAACTGAATCAATAAGAACTGACTGAACAGTTAACACACATAGCAGTAGCAGAAATTCCAGCCCATGTAACAGCGGCAGCTATTCAAACATTCAACTTGGAATATATAGGGCTCACTCTTCTACTCCCTTGAAAACTCACAACTCCTGCTCTCTTTTCCAAAACCAAAGAATGGGTCCCATTTCTCCCTCCACTGTACCTCTCTTGACTCCCTCGCTAATTATTACCTCCTCTCTCAAAGAAGGATGGGGCTCTAGCACACAACTCACATGGATTTCACACATTATAGTAAGATCACTTATATGCAATGAAATGTAAATCCAGTTTACAGGTTGTAAGATAACTACCTGAATAGTTAGCAGTAATAGAAGGCCAAAGTGTTGAATCACCATGAGTGAATTGCTGCATTAGATGCAGCCTTAAGCTTTCACGAACAACCCATAAAACTTGAGATTGGCAATAATCAAATAGAAAACAACTATGACACAATTGGTAAGAGAATTATGATCCACTTATATTCCATTCATTTGCAACCCATTCTGCTCGACTTGGAGGCAGGGCTTGTAATGATAACAGTCTTGCCCTCACCATGGAGTAAATTTTGTGAGCAATTACCTCCCAAGAGGAAGATGTACCTTGAAATTTCTCACATTCATCTCAATCCAAACATGATAAACATTAGTTGTAAAGACCAGCCTTGTAATAACAATTTGACAAGATTTGCCTTTTACATTGGAGAGGAAAGTAACCCAATCTCGCCATGATCTAGAGTGCCAAGAGACATGAATTTTGGAGAGCATGGTGCACCACACCTGCTGTGAGAAGGTACAATTAAAGAACAGGTGGTCATGACTCTCAATTCTTGACAAAAGCTACACTGAGGGGAGATGTTCATGCCAAACATCACAAGTCTATTAGCAGAGGATAGCCTATTCCGAATAGCCAGCCAAGTGATAAAGCTGCATTTTGGAATATGGGCAGGGAACCACACCAATTTGTGCCACACAACTGTTGGAAATGGTGTTCTCAATTTCCCCCACAGAGAAGCAACCGAGAACTAACCATTAGAAGTGAGAGTCCATCTAATGTGATCTGCTTCCTCCAATTTAGATGGGAGAAGAGGAGGCAGTGTACTTCTTATCTCATTAAGCTCAATGGTTTGAGTGATAGGAAAAGACCAGCTTGAGTTATGTAAGATGTGGGACACAGAAGCATCCTTAGGAATACCAGAATCAAGGGCAATTCTGGGGCCAAATTTAGCAATTAAAGGCCCTAGTGGATGCCAGTTATCATACCACAAGGAAGTGGAATGGCCATTACCGATTACATTAAGAAAATAGGGTTGCACCAACTGTCTAAGGTTCAACAATTTCCTCCACACCCATGTGCAATCCCCAGGAATTTCAAGGTTCCAAAAATTCCTCACTTTAAGTAAGTATGATTTCACCAATTGACACTACATAGACTGCTCCCCCCAGAAATCAGGAACTAGATGTGCTTGGCAATGACAGCCTTGTTCCAAACTTGTAAGGATTTGAACCAAGACCCCCCTCCAACTTAGGGCAGCACAGGTGCTCCCAAGAGACCTTAGCACCAATTCTCTTAAGGTCAGGGCCAGACCAAAGAAAAGCCCTAAGTATAGACTCAACCTCTTTAATTACCTTTTTTGGGATGATAAATAAGGAGGACCAATATGTTTGCATGGAGAAAAGTACATTCTTAAACAATTGAACTCTGCCTGAATATGTTAAATCCCTATTTGTCCAAGACTTAGTTTTAGCAATAATGCTATCCACCAGTCTTTGGCAATCAGAGGCTTTAAGTTAAGTAGAGATAAGAGGCACTCCAAGATATCTATCAGGAAGAGTGCCTTACTTGAATCCTAGAACATTCAGAATGGCCAACCTAGAGCTTGCGTTCACCCCCAAGAAATAAATGCTACTTTTCCAAGGACTAAGAGAAAGGCTCGACAATTCCTCGA
This sequence comes from Rhododendron ferrugineum, assembly GCA_025642025.1. Classification (NCBI taxonomy): domain Eukaryota; kingdom Viridiplantae; phylum Streptophyta; class Magnoliopsida; order Ericales; family Ericaceae; genus Rhododendron; species Rhododendron ferrugineum. The sequence goes on along the minus strand of JAOTQK010013988.1, from coordinate 8,281 downwards.
ATTCAGTGAGTGCAGTCTAGATGTGATTGATTGAAGTGAGATCTCCTTTACAAAAGATCATGAGATCATCAGCGAAACATAGATTAATAAGTTTAGAATTACCACATCTCCAATGAAAATGGAAATCTGAAAGTAGGGATTTCTGCCTAAGAAGACAAGTGAGAATCTCCATCACAATGACAAATAGGTAAGAGGACAATGGATCTCCTTGTCTTAGCCCTCTTTTCCCAATAATGTAGCCAGTGGTTTCCCCATTAAAACTAAAAGAGTAATTAGCAGTGGTGACACAAGCTTGTAGCCACTTAATCATGGTAGGATGAAAATTCATAGTATACAGGACATCCCAAAGGAATTCCCACCTCACATTATCATAGGCCTTCATAATATCCACTTTCGTAGCACACCTAGGAGTGGAGGATGACTTATGGTATCCTCTCATGAGTTCTTGTGTCTGGAAGATATTATCAGCAGTCCTTCTTACTTTAACAAAACTTGATTGTACAGGATCAATTAAAGAGGGAAGGGCTAATTGTATCCGTTTAGCAAGAATTCTAGAGAGACACTTGTAAACAGTATTGCAGCAAGTGATGAGCCTATAGTCCCCGACCTTGATGGGTTGGGGACCTTAGGAACCAGAGCTAAAATAGTAGAATTTGCTTTCCTAAGTAATTGACCAGACCTAAAAAATGATTTAACAGCTGTAGTGACTTCATGACCTATGATAGGCCATGCTTTCTTGAAAAATCCAGCATTATAGCCATCAGGTCCAGGTGCTTTGGTAGGATTAAGAGACCTGAAGGTGTCTTTAATTTCTAGATCAGAGACCTCAGCAATCATGGCCATCCTTTGACCATCAGTTAATCTTTGCCTGACAACCTGCTGAACCCTATGTATCCCATGAAAAGCAGTAGAGTGAGCAGAGCCAAGCAGATCAGAGTAAAATCTAACAAATCTTGAGTTAATAGCTTTTTCGGGGGGTAAAAATAGCTTGAAATTGAAAAGAGACTAACCGAATATACAGCCTACAAGGGGCATACCACAGGAGGAAAAAGAAAAACAAAATAAAACAAAAGTAGAGAAAATTTCAACCTTTACTATCATGAATGGCTTTACTATCACGAATGAGAGATCCATCATCCAAGATCAAACTGGTAATCTTGCTTCTATTACGGATATTATTCACAGATTTAAAGAAAAAGGAGGTGCACTGGTCACCCAATTTCAGCCACTAAATTCGTGACTTTTGTTTAGCCAAACTTTCCTCAGCTCTCAACAATGCGAGGAATTGCTTACGGATATTATTCGTTCTCTTTTTGGGTAAAACAGCTTGAAATAGAAAAAAGGGGACCGAATATACAGCCTACAAGTACCCCAGGAGGAAAAAGAAAAAGAAAATAAAACAAAAGTAGAGAAAATTTCAACCTTTACTATCATGAATGGCTTTACTATCATGAATGAGAGATCCATCGTCCAAGATCAAACTGGTAATCTTGCTTCTATTACGGATATTATTCACAGATTTAAAGAAAAAGGAGGTGCACTGGTCACCCAATTTCAGCCACTAAATTCGTGACTTTTGTTTAGCCAAACTTTCCTCAGCTCTCAACAAAGCGAGGAATTGCTTACGGATATTATTCGTTCTCTTTTTGGGTAAAACAACTTGAAATAGAAAAAAGGGGACCAAATATACAGCCTACAAGGGGCATACCCCAGGAGGAACAAAAGAAAGAAAAGAAAATTGAGGATGCCTATGCCAAGTGGCTACATAGACTAGAGGAAATGAAATAAGTGTTTCCTGCTCATCTAAGTAGAGGAAGAGAAAACAATTGATAAGGTGAATTACAAGGCCTTATTCGTTCTATTTCGTTCTAGATGATAGTGTTTGTTATCTTTATGTATTTAGTGTTACAGAAAATCAATATTGGAATATAATATGTTGTATAAATGCACACTTGGATAATATAATTGAAATGTGGGGGACTTTCTTCAAGTCTAGTGAGAAAAAAAATATTGGGAAGGATTTAGTGTATGGATAGTAACAAGACTTGGGATACAATGAGTGATTGTATGCGTGTCGGGGCTAATACTTGGAAATGACATTTATTGAAAGTAGGAATGATTGATTTTTTTTTTTATGTTCCAAGAGCATGGTGTTTTAGGTATGTAGATGATTGTATTTGTTGTCTTTAGATGTTTATATACTATTTCTCTCTCTCTCAACCCCCACCCGTAAATCTCACCATTTGTTTCTCTATGTTGCCCTGAGGGGACACCACCAACCGAAGTTGCCACTAAATCTGCAGGTAATCGCATTTTTGAACTTTCTATTCTATACAATCCTGTATTGCGTATTGGTTTTTTTTTTTTTCCGGATTCACTTACATCTAATCTTGTTTTTGCAAGTATGTAGTCCAATATTTTTTAAATTTAGTGCTTAAATCATAGGGGGAGTGTGCTTTCTATATTGAATGTGCTACATCCAATTCTCTTGCATCTAATCATTACTTTGCTTGCAGATTTAAAATCACCGGTGTCCTAGTTTCTTGATATTTCATGCACGTAAGGTATCCACCAATCTCACCCTCTGTTATAGTTTTTTCCCTTTTGCAAACTATGCTATTTTTACCAAAACGGGGTGGAAACTGCCATTTATTCTTACGAAAATTGGGTGGACTCCCTTCAACCTTAATGGAAAAAGAAGATTGCAAGCAATAATGTTGGAATACAATAGAATTCTTATACGCTAATCAGTGATTTGGATTTTGCGATTATAGATTAGAATATGATATTAGGGCTTATAAACCTTGGAAAACATAAACCTTAAATAACACTGGGGTTTATAAACCTTAAATTACAGTCGAGCATACATTCGAATACGGAGATTTCGTGCTATGTTGTTCGGTAATGGGTGTCTCAATCATAATCGATCTCTTTTGGTATTTTGAGGATAGTGTTTGATATCTTTAGGTATATTCATTCGTTCTCTTTCGTTCTTGATATTAGTGTTCGTTATCTTTTGGTATTTAGTGTAATAGAAAATATCTTGAAATATAATATTTTGTATTAATGCACACTCGGACAATATAATTAAAATGTGGGGGACTTTCTTCAAGTCTAGAGAGAAAAAAAAATAATGGGAAGGGTTTGGTGTATGGATAGTAACAAGACTTGGGATAGAACGAGTGGTTGTATGCATGTTGGGGTTGATACATGGAAATGACATTGAATGAAAGTAGAAATTACTTTTTTTTATGTTCCAAGAGCATGATGTTTTAGGTATGTAGATGGTTATATTTGATGTCTTTAGGTGTCTATATACTCTCTCTCTCTCTCTCTCAACCCCCACCCATCACTTTCACCATCTGTTTCTCTATGTTATCCCGAGGGGACACCACCAACCAAAGTTGCCACTAAATCTGCAGGTAATCGCATTTTTGAACTTTCTAATTTATACAATTCTGTATTGCGTATTGGTTTCTTTTTTTTTTTTTTCGGGATTCACTTGCATCTAATCCTGTCTTTGCAAGTATGTAGTCCAATATTTTTCAAATTTAGTGCTTCAATCTTAGGGGGAGTGTGCTTTCTAAGTTGAATGTGCTACATCTAATACTCTCACATCTTATCCTTTCTTTAATTCCAGATTTGAAATCACCGGTGTCCTACTTTCTTGATATTTCATGCACGTTAGGTATCAACCAATCTCACCCTCTGATATAGTGTTTTCCCATTTTCTAACTATGTTATTTTTACCAAAACGGGGGGGACGCTTCCATTTACTCTAACAAAAATTGGGTAAACTCACTTCAAGCTTAATGGAAAAAGAATATTGCTTGTAGTTAGGTTGGAATACCATAGAATTCTTATCAGCTAATCAATGATTTGGATTTTGCAATTATAGGTTAGAATATGATATTAGGGCTTATAAACCTTAAATAACACTGGGGCTTATAAACCTCAAAATTACAGTCGAGCTTACATTCGAATACGGAACTTTCGTGCTATGTTGTTCGGTAATGGGTGTCTCCGTCATATTCGTTCTCATTTGGTATTTAGATGATAGTGTTTGTTGTCTTCAGGTATTTATTTGTTCTCTTTCGTTCTAGATGGCAGTGTTTGTTATCTTTAGGTATTTAGTGTTACAGAAAATCAATATTGGAATATAATATGTTGGATTAATGCACACTCGAACAATATAATTGAAATGTGGGGGACTTTCTTCAATTCTAGTGAGAAAAAAATATTGGGAAGGGTTTGCTGTATGGAGAGTCGCAAGACTTGGGATACAACGAGTGGTTGTATGCGTGTCGGGGTGATACTTAGAAATGACATTGATTGAATTTAGGAATGGCTGGTTTTTTTTTTTAATGTTCTAAGAGAATGGTGTTTTAGGTATGTAGATGGTTTTATTTGTTATTTTTAGGTGTTTATATGCTCTTTTCTCTCTCTCTCTCTCTCTCTCTCTCTCTCAATCCCCACCCGTAACTCTCACCATTTGTTTCTCTATGTTACCTTGAGGGGACACCACCAACCGAGGATGCCACTAAATCTGCAGGTAATCGCATTTTCGAACTTTCTCATCTACACAGTTCTGTATTGCGTATTGGTTTTTTTTTTTTTTATGGATTCACAAGCATCTAATCTGGTCTTTGCAAGTATTTAGTCCAATATTTTTCAAATTTAGTGCTTCAATCATTGGTAGAGTGTGCTTTCTAAGTTGAATGTGCTACATCCAATTCTCTCGCATCTAATCCTGTCATTGCTTGTAGATTTCAAATCACCGGTGTCCTAGTTTCTTGATATTTCATGCACGTAAGGTATCCACCAATCTCACCCTCTGTTATTGTTTTTCTCCTTTTACTAACTATGTTATTTTTACCAAAACAGGGTGGACACTGCCATTTGCTCTAAGGAAAATTGGGTGGACTCCCTTCAAGCTTAATGGAAAAAGAAGATTGCTTGCAGTAAGGTTGGAATACCATAGAATTCTAATCAGTTAATCAGGGATTTGGATTTTGCAATTATAGGTAAGAATTTAATATTAGGGCTTATAAACCTTAGAAAACATAAACCTTAAATGACTGGCGCTTGTAAACCTTAGAATTACAGTCGAGCAAACATTCGAATACGGATCTTTCGTGCTATGTTGTTCGGTAATGGGTGTCTCCGTCGTATTCGTTCTCTTTTGGTATTTAGATGATAGTGTTTGTTGTCTTTAGGTATTTATTCATTCTCTTTCGTTCTAGATGATAGTGTTTGTTATCTTTAGGTATTTAGTGTTACAGAAAATCAATAATGGACTAGGGACATGCTAACGCTAAGAACTCTGAGAATTCACGCCCTATTCCGTTGGGAAACCAACAGTCGTCCATCTCGGGTGAGTCCAACCTTCCCTCGTCTTCAACTGCACTAGGGACTCTCGGTCCTAAATCACAACAGCAACAACAAAAGGAGGTATTTTCGAACTCTGTTCCAAGAACCCTAATTAATGCCAGAGGTGCCTCATATCTGGAAGGAGATCCCAATATGGGATATGATGAGGCTGACACTAAACCTAGGCGGCCAGGGTCCCTCAAAGGTCAGCCTCCTCATGCGTCCAACAAACCCCGTCAGGTTGCTTCTCAGCCTTCTTCTAGTTCCGTCCCTGTCCAGCCTAAAGACAGGAATCGACAGACACAGCCTACCAAGAACTGGGCAGCCCTTTTTAGGTCCCAAGGGCCCTCAAGTAATATGAAATTAGAATTTTATCCGGAATTAAAGAAGGGGAAAAATGCAGTTGTTGAGTTGGATGTTACACATCTAGATGAGAATTGCTGGTCACATTGCTTGGTTGGCCACTTCCTTGATGGAAAGATGGACTATAGATTAGCAAACTCGACTGCCCATAAACTTTGGGGTAGGACGACTCAATATGGGCTGCTGTCAGTTAAGTCAGATAACGCAGGATTCTTATATTTTGAATTTAAAGATGAGGCAAGTCAGCTGGCTGTTCTTGAAGGGGGACCTTGGTTCTTTTCACAAAAATTCGTAGTGTTAAAGAAATGGAGAAGAATGATGACTCCAGCTAAGATTTCACCATCTTCTATTCCCACTTGGGTTAAGCTCCATAATTTGCCCCCAGAGTGTTGGACAGAAGAAGGTTTAAGCAGAGTGGCTAGTGCAATTGGCCAGCCCAAATATGTTGATCGAGCCACAGAGAAGAGAACTAGACTTGCATATGCCCGAGTGTGTGTGGAAATTGATGCAGCTGATGAACTAACAGAGGAAATACAGGTAACAGTTGAAGGTGAAAGTGTAAGTGTTCGGGTTGAATACCAATTGATGCCCCCCGTCTGCTCCGGTTGTAAGGTTTTTGGACATTCTACAGCTAGGTGCCCAAGGAGTGTCCCTCACACACAAACACTTGTTCAAGGACTTCCCAATGTTGAATGGCAAACTGTCACTAAAGGGAACTTGGTAAGGAACATAGGGGGTTCTGAAGCCTTGGATGCTGTTACAATCCCTGTGGTGAATGTGGTGGAGTCTGTCACGCATAAAGTCATAGAGGGGGGCATAATTGAAAGTGAATCGGAAGGGGAGGAGCTGAATGTGGATTCTGATATCCCTGTTGAGGTGAAGGTGGCTGCAGGGACACTCTCTAGCAGTGTGGAGGTAGGCTCAGTAAGCATTACTCATGAATCTGACCCTGCTCCTGTAGTGAAGCCTGTTCCACCGGATGATAAAGAAGATGTAGTGAAGGGAAAGTCGGCTGTTCAGAGCCCTCAGTCTCATAATAACAAGGGCAGTGGGAAGAACAACAAAAAGTGGAGTAACAGCTCCAAGAGAAGGAATAAATGATATCCTTTTCGTATCCTTTTGAGTTATGCAGTTTTACTTCTTTCAATATCTGTATCTTCTTGTTATTTAGTCTTTTGCTACTTATGTCTTTACAAGCTTTCAATTTAGGTTTTTGGAACATTCGTGGCCTCAATGACCCCATTAAACAATCAGCAGCTAAATCTTTTGTGAGCATTAATAAGCTTAGTCTGGTTGGTTTTCTTGAACATAAAATCAGGGCAGTTTGGGCCGATAGAATCACCCAATTCATGTGTCCTCAATGGACTTTTGTGAACAATTACAATCAGGCTGCTTTAGGGAGGATTTTTGTGGGTTGGGACCCTGGTGTGATGTCTCTGACAGTGTTATGTCAGTCAGACCAATTCATCCACTGTGAGGTCCAACCCAAAGATGGGAGTGCCTTGTTTTTGGTTACTATGGTCTATGGGGCAAATTCTATTTCAGAACGTAGGTCTCTGTGGCATAGTCTATCTCAGTTTAGGTCCTCGTCTTCATGGGTGGTCCTTGGTGACTTTAATGCCATTAGGCATCCTGGGGAGAAAGTGGGAGGTATTGCACAGTCGTCTCCTTCCATGGATGACATTAATAATTGCTTGTTTGCCTCTGAACTTGATGATCTTAGGTTTTCAGGGTGCTTATTTACTTGGACCAATAAGCAGGTTCCTCCTCATTTTGTGGCTTCCAAAATTGATAGAGTGTTAGTAAATGAGCCCTGGATGAAAACCTTTTCTCAATCTTCGGCTCATTTTTTGGTTCCCGGTATTTCTGACCATTCTCCTGGTGTGGTGTATGTCCACCCAAATCCGAGGAGGTCAATTAAGCCTTTTAGGTTCTTTGACTTCCTTGCGGACCACCCTCATTTCCTTGCAGTTGTCCAGCGGAGTTGGAGGACAATTGTAATTGGGAATCCCATGTTCTGTGTGTGTGAAAAACTTAAGCACCTCCAGTATGATTTGAAGCAACTTAATAAGGCAGAGTTTAGTAACATTTCTGAAAGGGTGACTGCCACTAAGCAAGTCTTAGATATCATACAAGCTACTATAGGGTCTCACCCCAATAATAGCTCGGCCATTGAACAGGAGAAGGTGGTACACAAACAATATATCACGCTGCTTCGGGCTGAGGAAAGTTTAGCTAAACAGAAGTCTAGAATACAATGGTTGAAACTTGGAGATCAGTGCACTTCCTATTTCTTCAAAGCTGTGAGTAATAGGAGGAATAGGAGTAAAATTACAAGTTTAGTGTTGAGTGACAACTCTGTCATACATGACCTCAAGGTTATCAAAGAGGAGTTTGTTAATTTTTACACGACTTTGTTTGGCACTTCCCATACCACACCTCATTTGGGACCAACTAGAGTGGGACAATTAATCAGGAATCAACTCAGTCCTGAGCAAAGTCTTAATATGGTCTCTCCTGTCTCAGACTTGGAGATCAAGGAGACCAT
>JAOTQK010013163.1:0-24701 GCA_025642025.1 Rhododendron ferrugineum | reverse complement strand
GTGCTTCAAAATACGGTTCCTTGAGTGTCGGACCTTCAAAACTCAAGTGGCGACTCTGTGTTTTGCGAGCGCTTGCCGGCCACGCTGCTCGCGCTCCCTCGATTTTTCGGGCCGCTTTAGAAAGGAACGGAATCCTTTTTCAAGGGCATGCTGCCCACAATCGTGCTAGGCACGTACATCACCCCGACTAAGGCGCAAAGTCGCTGACGCCATCCCGGTTAAGGTATCACGTCATCTACACCGAGTTGTTCCAACTCCAAAGTTGAAACTTCGAGAATGGAGTACTCAAAGGCTTAGACTACTTTGACATCTCTTAGTGTTAGTCGATTCAGACAAGGATACACCCTCGAAAAAAATTTCGAGGATTCTGGCAACGTCCGAACATCATGAGGCGAGCTCGTCTCTAGTTCTAGAGTCTAGGAGGACACCGACGATGATGACCTGCGCTTTTTTTTCGTTCTTTCAATTCTATCAATAACTGCTGAAGGGACATCATTAAGTTTTCACATTACTTTACCGTCAAAGCTTTTGGCCATTGCATCGTCGAAAAAGCTACTGAAAAGAAGAGCCAAACCTGCTTGGGTACGTCTATCGGGGCTGTTACACCTTCGCTTCCTAGGTCATATCACCTTCCTCATTCATCAATCCAGAATGGCAGCACAAGCAGAGCTAGCTGAGCTGAAAAGGGCTATAGAGAAAATGGGTCACAAAATGGACAAGCAAATAACTCTGGTCCAGGGGCTGGTTAACCTCTTTACTTCCATAGCCCCGCAACCAGATATGGGACTAGACAAAGAACCTCCACAAGCCTGCCACACTCCTGCGGTCAAAATCAAGTTGTGCTCGAAGGACATGTTCAAAGACCTGGCTGAATTTCATGAGGCCAGGACCTACCCAAAGGGGGATGCTGGGTCCTTGTTCACAACCAATGCTGAGGGGGAAGACATGCTTAGTGATGAAATCAACCCCACAGGCAAAAGAATGCATCCTGTTGATGAGGCGATGTGGTGCAATTGCAAAGCAAACAAGGGTTCCACTTCGAATCCTCAATCCGGTCGCCGGAACCCACCGAGGATTTTCTCATGCTTCTCTGCACCTTTGGCCTCAGTTTATGAGACCTCGACGCTGGTTCCATCAAACCCCTCAATCCAACTCCATTACCCAAAAATCCCCCTGCCAATTTCAAACATAACCTCTATTGCACCTACCATCAAGTGTCTGGCCATTCTACCAATGCCTGCTTTCATCTCCGACATGCCATTCAAGATCTCACCGATAATGGCATTATTCCAACCCCACTTCCATCAATAGCCGATACCGTCTCCAAATCCGTTCCTCAACCCGACTCTGGCTCGCAAGTTGGCCGGATTTCCATTATCTCCACTCAAATCAACCCCACCTCTACTCAAATCCACCCTAAATCCACCACATTCAAACCAATCCTCAATATCATCCCAGAAAATCAGCCCAAGCAGATGGTACCCATCCCGTCTGAGCCCGAGGACAACCTGCTGGCTGCTGTTTGTGCAATTGAGACTTTCTCTGTCAACACCTGGTCCGATAGTGATGAAGGGCTTGCAAAGGAGGAATTCAAGAGGAAGTTTAGCCAATCAAAGGAGAAGTTTAACTGGCTGAGATCCTTCGCTCGGGGAGGTTTTGAGTTGCTGTCCTCCTAAGTGGGTTTGGCCGAAGATGCTGAGGAGGTGGAAGTGCCGATGCTTGGGCCCAACTCTCTCAAGGATTCTGCCCCTTTCATGGAGTAGTTTAAAAAAAAGCATTTTCAAACTGCGTCTAACTTGCATTGACGACACGTTTGAGTCTGACACAGAGTCGGTCGAGTCTAAGTCTAGCTCAGAGTCAGAGTTCGTGCATCTTGGCCCTCCATGTCGTAGCTTTTGTTTCAAGTTTGTGTCTGCTTTACTGGCAAATCCCTCGAGGGTTCTTTAATGAAAGGCATTATCCTGCTTCTAAGTACTTTGCTGGCTTTTGAATAAACTGTGTCGACCCTGTCGACGAAGGGATAGATTTCGATGGAATCATCCCCAAGGAAATGTGTTCCCTCGTCGAAAGGGAAGACAAAAGGCATGCTCAGCCTCTAAAAGAAAAAGTAGTTTCTATAAATTTGAAAGACAAGGATAACCCCCGAAAGGTTCAGATTTGTTTCAACGTTGCCCCCTGAGGAGCATCACGCCCGGACAGACAGGCTTGAAGAATTCATCGACGTCTTGGAGTGTTCTCATCAGGTCACGCCTCACGTTTATCCTGAGATAAAGAAGCATCAAATCCCCTACTACCGGACGTCAAGCCAGAAAGCAGAAGCTCAGAAAGCTCCAAGCCTTGTACCATGTTCGAAGCGGCAGTAGAGATGTTTTGCCAGGCACAAATGAGAAAGTGTGAAAAGGCCCGGAGCAAGGCATTTTCGGCCGAAGCACTCCGGATCCTTCATTATCAAAGTCATTTTACCTGGGGCTGCAATCAAAGGTCCTCGATCTTGATGGCAATAACTTCAATACCTTGGTCAACCTGGATCAATTCAAAAGCTACTTTTCCCTGAGAGAAGCTCGTTGGGCTAAAAACCCCAAGGGTGTACAGTTCCAAGCAAAAGTTAGAAAGCTCGCTAGACCAAAGACCTGAATGGGCGGTACTAGGCAAAATTTAGAGCACAAAATGAGAGGTAAACACACGAGTGAACCTTAGCCTGAACTACATTTTGACCTGATTCCCTAGCTGGGGATACGTAGGCAGTCTCTCCTTGAGACCCGGTCATAATCTATCAATTTGATCCATGGTTGATGTTTTGGTACTCATTAAGGGTCGAGCGACGTGGAAAACAAGTCAAGCTTTATTCACAAATCAGAAAGGGGAAACCCTACGTCTTTCAACTTCATTGCAAACTACTATTTCTATTATACAAGCTGAGCATAAAAGCCTTAAAATATTTGAAGCATCAAAAACAGAACAAAATGCTTGAGAAACTTAACGGCTCACAGCTTATTCTAAGCATAGCAAAGTCAGCCTGGGAGTCAGTCGATATTCTGTATTGCTTCTACTTCTGCTCTTAGCCACCTCTTATAGCGATTCTTTAGCCCTGGGGTGAGCTATATGTCCTCTACTTGGATGCCTTTCCAGCCCCAGCACCTTTGATATCCACCAGAGTCTGTACATTGAAGTTGGGAAGACGGAAATTCCCGGTGCTGACACATTTGTTCTCTTGGCAAATGCCTAGCTGGCAAAGGATTCGGCCGGGGATGTAGAATGTGAACATTGTCGTCCAGGATGATTATAGTCGTCCAGGACTGCTCCCCCTTTCTCCTACACTTCCCCTCAACTAGTCCCATGCATTAAATGCATGGGAAGGCTCTCTTAAGCCCAAACAAGCCCTTAGGGCCAACTGATCCCAGCCCCTTCAGTTGTTTGCTAGCCTATAAATACCCCCCTTGCATTCATTTGCAAGGGGTTAGCCACCATTAAGAAAGCTCAAGCCTTGTTTCTTCCTCTCCCTCTTGTTTTCTTGCCTTTTTCTTTCATCCATTGAAAGAGTAAGTAAGAGAGCAAGAGTTCACAGTCCATAAGACCCTTCCATCCATCATCAACTTCTCAAACCTCAAGCCCAAAGCTCAAACACCCATTCAACCTCAAAAACAAAGGTATACCACCTTTTGTTGTTTTCCTGTTCTGACCCCTAAGGGGGGGCTGGCAGGGTCAGGGCTGGTAATCTATACCAGTCCTGGCCCTAATGCTGGCAAGGTTTCAAAAACCGTGCACAATGATAAGTGGCGCACGCCAGTCCCATTAAGTCGTACGCCAGTCATTGCAGTATGTGCACAACTAGCGTGGGGATCACTGATCATTGTTTTCTCATATTTGTACTTATCCTATCACCTTATGGCATGATAAAATCAGTTTACTGCTTTCGATAGTTAGAACTGCATAGCTGTAGTGTTCAATATTTCCTTTCTGCTGCTTTGGAATGCCTCTGGGGTCCTTCGGGTCATGTTCCAGAACCCAGAAGATGCAAAGCCAAGCACTGACCAAGCAGTCCTACCTGGCATGCGGTGCATCTCTACCTGCGTGCACCGGTTATACCTTGGCCAGTGGCTGGCCCTTGCATGGCAACTAGGCCTTGCCCTCTACTTTTGTCCCCTCACTATTTATGGGGTATTCTGTTTGTTTTTAAGGCTTAAAGCCATTTCAACTGCATGTAACTGTATATATCCTGTTCTATAAACTGTGTGGTTTGTCCTGGGTGTGCACTGGTCCATTCCAGAGCCCAGAGGGTTGAGTGTAAGAGCTGTGAGTTTTGAGCCTACCGGCGCACGCCAGTAAAGGTGTGGCGCATGCAGGTCACCTCTGCATGCAGTGATACAGCCAGTGCATGCAGGCTTGTTCCTGTGTGAGTCACCCCCGGCCTGCACATTCCAGTTTGCTTAAAACACTCGCAGGAGCTTATTCTCAATCTATATTTAAGTCTCAATAAAGCAAGCATGCCATCCATTAACAAACTGCCAACTTGTTACAGTTTTAATCCCCTTTAACTGTTCCCCCGCCCTAGCTGGGTAAAAAATGATCAAAAGGGGTTTTACAAAAATGCCTGAGTAGACACCGATCTCCGGATTGGGCGAGAGGGGTGCCATAAAACCCTTCCCCTCTCGTAACCTGTCTCCCGAACCTCAGATATCAAAGGTGACGACGGTCCAGTCTACAAGCCTTTTTCAAATAAAAAACGTAGCAAAATCTTTCAAGTTCGGTTCCTTGGGTATACTCCGCAAAACCCGAGTGGCGACTCTGAATCGAAGCGTTTCGTCGCGCTTTTCCAAAAAGGGGCGCACCCGATTTTCACTAACAAAATCAAAAATTTTGGGGCGTGTGCCCACAATGGCGACTCTGCTGGGGACTTATTGCATTAATCAAACATTTGGCAATTAATACATAAATGAACAATTTTTCAAAAGTCTGTCAAAACAATACGCTCCGCGCTGCTAAAGAACGGAATGGTAATGTAATAGGATTCTACATCCGACCAAACCGAACTGGGGCTTTTACCATTGTTCGCTTATGTAGTTTTCTCCAAGTGTTTAATTAATAAAAGTGAGCCAAACTTCAAAAGGCATTTTCAAAACATTGTGTTTCTCTCTCTCTCAATCATTCTTCGGTTTTCTTCACTGCATCGATGTTGGTAAGCCCCGTTGAGGTGTTTTGGGTAACCGGCACAGTTTACTAGAGCCCGGGGTCCTCGAACGCCCAATAACCTTGGACGATGATGAGTCACATTACCGTTCGACCATTGCTCTGCAATACGCGTTGCAATAGGAGGTATACCGCGGCTCTAGTCATAGGAACCCCCTAAACCAAAATCGGCCTCGACATGCGTACAAAGCACTAGAACCTTTCAACCTAAGACAGGAACCCACAGGGTAGGATTACTTGCATCTAACCCCCATAAACTGTCTACGTGTTACTGCTTTCCTTATCGCATGCCTGTACATCCATTCATACCGTTTGCGTAAGAGCATTCTAGGGCGGTTTTTAGGTTGTCTCTCTTTCAAACTTGTTTTATGCCTATTAAGACATTGTTGGCCCGATGAAGAGTCATGCATTGTGATAGTGCATGTTATCAATTCCAAATCCCTTGAGTCAACGAGACTTTGGGAAATCAAAACATTCTAAGTCCTTGTCTAAACCCGATCGAGGTTTCAAACAGAAAACTAGGAACAACAAGGGATATGCCATGATACTCACACCGCCCGAGGTTAAAAGTGCTAAACACTTACACCGCTTGAGGCTCCAGCACAGTGCTGCTTACGCCATCTTAGGTTACCAGTATCATGTCGTCTACGCCCAAGTTGTTCCATTCAAAAGTTGAAACTTCGAGGGAAGGGATAGCCAAAGATTTAGGCTGTTTCGACATCTCTTATTGTTAGTTCATTCAAACAAGGATACACCGTCGAAAAGAAATTCCGAGGGCTTTTAGTAGCGTCCGAACTTCATGAGACAAGCTTGTCTGCTAGTTGTAGAGTCTAGGAGGACATTGACGACGTTGGCACGCGCATTTTTCATTCTTTCAATTCTTTTCAAAATAAATTGCTGCAGGCTGTCACTGAGCTCTTGTACTTTACTGTCTAGTCGCTGCGTTGTCAAAGGAAGCTTAGAAATCAAGAGCCAAACCTACTTGGGAACGTCCGCCGGGTCCGACCGTAAGAAGTTTTGGGTGGGTTTGTTCTTCAGTCTGTCACAACGGAAGCTCTGGCTTGCACTCTGTCAAGGGAGGATTCACCGCCAACCACTCCTCACGAAACTTCTTCGTCATCTCCATCTCCACCCTCAACACCAAAGTCCGTTAAGACAGAAGCTCTAATCATGGCTGATGCTCCACCTACAAACCTCACTACTATTTTGGCGGACATTCAGCGCAACATGGCCATCATGCAACAAAGGGCCGATCAAGCTGATGCTTCCATGGCCAATCTCCGAGCTTTAATTGAGGAACGCCTTCCCCTGGCAGGTGCAGCTGGAGGAGGCGGTGATAGGCAAGAGCGTGAACCTGCGGCCGAGGAGAACCCCCAAGTCGAGAACCCTACTCCAAGTCCAGAAATGGCTGATCTGATTGCCAAGATGGCGAAGCTTGAGGAAACCGTCTCCAAGGCCGAAAAGATAAGCGCCGGTGGTTTGGACATGGACCGTCTCTGTCCCTTCCCGAATGCTAGGTTGCCTGAAAGGTTCAAGATGCCTAACTTTGCAAAATTTGATGGCACTGGTGATCCGAAGACTCATCTGCTGGCTTACCATAGCGCAAGGAAACTACATGGGATTGAAGAGGAAGCAATGGCACAACAATTTCCACAAACTCTCTCTGGTCTCGCTTTCCAGTGGTTCCTGTCTCTAGACCTCTCCAAGAGAAGGACATGGGTCGCTATTGGGGCTGCTTTCAACGCCCAGTACAGTTACAACGCCTAACTCAAGATGACCACGCGAGAGTTGGAATCCACTAAGATGAACGCGAAGGAGTCCTTCGCGGATTTTATCCAACGGTGGAGGGCAAAGGCAGCCCTTATGACTGATTGTCCGAGTGAGAAGGACCAGATCCGAATCATCTCCAGAAACCTGCAGCCCGACTTTGCTAAGAACTTGGTGTTGGTTCAAGGGGCTAACTTCGAGACATTCTTCGACTCTAGTCTTGCTGTCGAGGAAGCCCTCCAAATTGGTGTCATACCACGAACTGAATCTACTCCTGCTGCCTCAGCATCAAAAGCTAAGCCCCGTGCGTATACCGGAAGCAGTACTGCTCTTTTCGGCGGCAACAACTACGCCAGTGCTACTACTACCAGCAACATTGCCACAACTCAAAGTTCTAACCACATAGCCGATGTAAACCAAGTCCAAACTCCCCAAATGCCCCGAAACCGCAATCAACCCCGTGTCTTTGCCAACTTCAAAGCACCTCTCTCTGTAGTTCTGGAAAATCGAGCCAAATCTGGTCACCTTCGGCCTCTAACTCCAACCCCACTCCCTCAAAATCCACCTCCTAGCCATAACCCCAATGTCTTCTGTGCCTACCATTGGATGCCTGGCCATCATACTGACTCTTGTTATCGTCTCCATCATGCGATACAAGATTTGGTAGACAATGGAACCCTTCCAACCCCACCTACTAAGCCCAACGTCATTTCCAATTCCCTTCCAAAACACAACAACCAAATCAACCACATATCGCTCAGCTCCACCAAAAACTCTCCTAGCTCCACCATATTCAACCCCACCGACCATATAACCTCAGAACGCAACCCTAAACCCATTGTGGCTGCCCTAGAGGAGCTTGAGGTGAATATGTTGTCTGTCAGCTGGGAAATGGAAGATAAGATGGCGGAATAGATGGAGCTCGGTAACGACTAGAACGAGCGCTATCACCTAGGATTTCCTACAGCACCGCAAGTTGATCAGGCGTGGATCGACCAATTGGATGAAGAGTGGGAGGCAGCGCAGACAGACCCTCTGGATGGTTTTTCCTTGTTCATGCTATTTTACCAACCTGAGCCTGCTAACCCTGAGGAGGAGGAGTACGTTTGGGATCCGCAACCCACCGCTGCGCAGCTAGCTTCGGATCAAAACTTCCACATGGAACAAGTCAATGCCAAGGACGATGTGGACGAAAAGTACTTGGAGTTCTACGCCGAAGGAGAAATCATCACCGATAAACGTCGCCGACTGGGGGCTGTACTGCCATAGATAGACGCCATCTCTGACTGCACCCACCTGTGCACCGACCTTGGGTGTGATCCGGCTCTTAATATCGTGCCTTTGGAGCAACCACGTCCGTATGTTGCCCCTGATGAGGATTGCTCTATCATGACTCTCAATGCGCCGCCTGATGACCTATGGGAGGTGGACGAAATCGTCGACCTCAACACAAATCCGCTACCCGCTGACTTCTGGGATGTTGATAAGGTGGTCGACATAAACATGGGCAACGAGGTATGGACTGTCAACTCTGCTCTGGTCGACGCTGGCTTTTGGGACACTCCGTTCATCACTAATCCGGGGGCACCATTTGAAGAAGCTGTTGCACAACACCCTGCTTTCTGGGAGGGGTTGGTAATGGAAGACTTGGAACTGGATTTAGCTCTGGGGCAAGAATCATCCGCAATTGTGGCATCGGTCGACAAAGGGAAGCGCAAGATGGCCGACATACCGACCGACTTTTGGGATTTCGATGACACGACCTCTTGGTGGGACATTGCTAAGTTACGAGGAGCGGCCGAGTCTTTCAGCCCTCTAACCTGCAGGTTGGAAGCTCATCTAATCCTCCTGTTCCGAAACCCGCCCACCCTGCTGTTCAGAGAAGCGTTCCAATTGTTCCGGGAGGAGTCCCAGAGGCGGATGTGATTCAGAAACAGCTTGAAAGGATTCCTGATGCTGTGTCTATCTGGGGTCTGATTTCTTCATCAAAGGAGCATCGCAAAAAGCTGTCTGCAGCCTTGGCTCGTTTGAAAGTGCCAACCGACATCACGCCTGAAGCAATGATCGCCCTCATCCTGCCACTACTCTCTAAGCACTCTGTTACTTTCACCGAGAGGGACCTGCCCGTTGAAGGAACTGCTCACAATCGCCTGCTGCACATCACCGTCAAGTGTAGGGGACATTGGGTACCGACCGTGCTGATCGACAACGGGTCCGCTATCAACGTCTGCCCAATGAGGGTTGCGTACCGCCTTGGTCTCACCAAGAATGATCTTGCGCCGTCCAACCTGGCAGTCAAAGCTTACGACAGCACTCGTCGTGCGGTGGAGGGAACCCTAATGCTCAAGCTCGACGCTGAGGGCTTCGAGATGGATGTCGAGTTTCATGTGGTTGACATCCCTGCCACTTTCAACCTGCTGCTGGGCAGGCCAGGGCTCCATAGGGCAGATATCATGGCAGTACCGTCTAATCTACACCAAAAGGTCATGTTGGGGCTTCCAACTGGGACTCTGACAATCTGTGGGGATTCTGGGATCCGCCCGCTGAAGGATGATGGGACACCTATTTTAGGAATCATGCATGGAGAGGAAGACTCTGATTTTGGGGGATTCTCGTTCGACACGTCTGGCTCCGTGCTCAATATTGTTGTGGATGATGACTTCACCATTAGCTCTGTGGTTCTCGAGATGATGAGGAGGATGGGCTTCATGCCTGGTTTTGGACTTGGGATGAGGAGGATGGGCTTCATGCCTGGTTTTGGACTTGGGATGAGGAGGATGGGCTTTATGCCTGGTTTTGGACTTGGGATGAGGAGGATGGGCTTCATGCCTGGTTTTGGACTTGGGATAAACCAGCAGGGGGTCGCTGAGTTCCCCGTCTTTCCCTTTACCGAAGGCAACTTTAGTCTGGGGTACTCTCCCCTTGCCAAAAGAGCCAAACTGAGGAAAGGTGTGGGAAAACCTCGAACCCTCTATGGTAACCCTGATAGCTACTTTGTTCGCGAAGGAGGAAGCCATGCTTACTCAGGACAGATTGAACCATTCTGGGACCCGGAGACTCGCACCTGGCTGCCAGGGTTTGATGTCTTTGCTACTGACACCTGGTCTGACAGCGAGGGGGAAAAGGCTAAAGAGGAGCTGGCTAAGGAAAAGTTCAAGAAACGGTGGGCTGAGATCAAACAGAAGGCTGACTGGATGGAGACTATTGAGCAGGGAAGCTTGGAGATGCTATTCTCCCAAGTAGGTTTGGTTGGCGAGATAGAAGAGGCTGAAGTGCTAATGCTTGGGCCCGACTCTCCGGACATCCTCGAAGATCCAACCTCCCTCATCGTCGAAGCAAAGGGTAGTCTAAATAACTGCATTTTCACTCCGCATCTGACATGCATTGATGATGTATCTGAGTCTGACACAGAGTCCATCGAGTCTAGGTCTAGCTCAGATTCGGAGTTTGTGCCTCTTGGCCCTCCACGTCATAGCTTCTACTTCGAGTTTGAGTCGACCGTACTTGGCAACCCGTCTAGGTTTTATGAAATGCATGATCCTACTTCTGATTACTTTGCTGACTTTTATATAAACTGTGTCGACCTCGACAATGAAGGAACAGACTTCGATGGGAACATCCCAGCTGAGTTGCGTTCCCTCATCGAAAGGGAAGACGAAAGGCATGCTCAGCCTCTAAAAGAAGAAGTAGTTTCTGTAAATTTGAAAGACGAGGATGACCCCCGAATGATGCAAATTGGTTCAACTCTGTCCCCTAAGGATCGCACTGCACTGATCGATCTGCTCAAAGAATACTTCAAAGTTTTCGCATGGTCTCACAAGGATATGCCTGGTATCGATCCCAAGATAGTGCAACACCGGATTCCGCTAGCGCCCAGGGCTATACCTGTCAAACAGAAACTCCGTAGAATGAGACCGGACTGGGTTCAGAAGATCAAGGAGGAGGTCACTAAGCAAATCGACGCTGATTTCCTGAGGGTCGCCGAGTATCCGAAGTGGGTTGCTAATATTGTGCCGGTTCCTAAGAAAGATGGGAGGATCCGAGTCTGCGTCGATTTCAGGGACTTGAACAAAGCAAGCCCCAAAGATAGTTTTCCCTTGCCACACATCGATGTGCTTGTGGACAACACGGCAGGGCATGCTTTTCTCTCTTTTGTCGACGGATTCTCCGGATACAACCAGATCTTTGTGGCACCAGAAGATCAAGAAAAGACAACCTTTGTCACGGAGTGGGGTACCTACTGTTATGTCATGATGCCATTTGGGCTTAAGAACACGGGTTGCACCTTCCAGTGGGCACAGAGAACCTTGTTTCATGATATGATCCATAAGATAGTCGAGATTTATGTGGATGACATGATTGTCAAGGCGAAGGAAAAAAAGGACTTCATCCCGGCACTTAGGCAATACCTCGAGAGGCTCCGAAAGTTCAATGTACGTCTGAATCCACAGAAGTGCACGTTTGGGGTCACAGCGGGCAAGATGTTGGGGTTCCTAATCACTGCAAGAGGGATCAAAGTCGACCCGTCTAAGATCAAGGCAATTCTCGAGATGGAGCCGCCACAGTCTGAAAAGGGAGTACGAAGCTTTTTGGGAAATGTGCAGTTCATCAGCAGGTTTATCGCTAAGTTGACCCTCACGTGCGAGCCGATGTTTCGTTTGCTCAAGAAAGGGGTCCCGTTCGAATGGACGGATAGGTGCCAAGCAGCTTTCGAATCAATTCAAACGTACTTGCGAAACCCACCGGTGCTAATGCCGCCTACACCAGGTCGACCGCTGATTTTGTACCTGTCCGTCACTCCAACCGCTATGGGATGCTTGCTAGCGCAGGAAGGAGATAATGGAGTCGAGAAAGCTATCTATTATCTAAGCAAGAAGATGGTAGGATGTGAAGAGCGATATATTCCCTTGGAAAAGACGTGTTGGACGCTAGTTTGGGCTTCCAAAAAGCTTAGACACTACATGCTAGCCTACTCGGTGAAGCTGATTTCTCGAATGGATCCTATCAAGTATCTGTTCAAGAAGCCGGCGCTCACCCATAAGCTAGCACGTTGGTTGCTTCTGCTGGCTGAGTTCGATCTCCAATATGTCACGAGAAAATCTGTGAAGGGACGGGCTGTGGCTGAATTATTGGCTGACAACCCAATCGATGGACCAGAGGATGTGGATTTCACTTTCCCAGATGAGGATGTATTGGCAGTAGTCGAGGAAGTTTGGACGCTCTATTTTGACGGGGCTGCTAACCAGAAAGGATTTGGAATTGGGGTGTTGCTGATCACGCCCGCTGGTGCTCATATTCCGCTCGCTTTCAAACTGACTTTTGATGTCACTAATAATCAAGCTGAGTATGAGGCATGCATCGTCAGAATGGAGGCTGCCATCGCGCTTGGAGTCGAGAAGCTCGAAGTAATCGGAGATTCAAACCTGGTGGTCTCTCAGGCCAACGGAGATTGGAAGGTTCGTGAGGAAAAGCTGAAGCCTTATCACCAAGATTTGGAAGAACTGATTCCTCGCTTCAATAAGGTGACCTTCACCCATATTCCACGCTTGAAGAATCAGTTCGCCGATGCTTTGGTGACTTTGGCTTCAATGATCGACCTCCCAATAGGAGTTAAGTTGCGGCCAATTGTGATTGAGCAGAGGGACTTGCTCGCTTACGAATATATCAACGCCATTGATGATGTCGATGATGGCCTGCCTTGGTACCATGACATATGGAACTTTGTGGAATGAGGGGAGTTCCCTGCTGATGCTTCAAGGAAGGATCGAGTCGCTTTACAAAGACTGGACGCTCAGTACATCATTTGTGGATGGAAACTGTATCGAAGGTCTCACTGCGGAATGCACAAGCTGTGTGTTAATGGGGCCGAAGCAACAAGGATAATGGAGGAGATTCACGAAGGAGTCTGCGGTCCTCACATGAGTGGAGTTATGCTTGCAAGGAAGATTCTCAGACAGGGTTACTACTGGTCAACTATGGAGTCTCAGTGCATCGACTACGTGCGGCGCTGTTTCAAGTATCAAATCCATGCCAACCTGCTACATGTTCCACCTTCTAAACTATATGGCATGACTTCACCGTGGCCTTTCTCTGTATGGGGCATCGATGTAATTGGCATGATCAGACCGTCTGCTTCGAATGGTCACAAGTTCATCGATTTTTAACATAAATAAATAATACATTTTAAATAAAGAACCTCACAAATTATACATATTACCCCAAAGAGTTTCCCATCTGTTCAAATTACAAATCAAATCCCCATGTTTAAAGTTATACAATCTTGGCACTACGGCCCGAATCAACTTAATTACAAGTACAATCAGTTCAAAGCAATACAAACTTTCTAGTCAAAGAAAGTTATGAATAATTAGTTACAAAGTCATCTTTAATCAAAAGTAAATCCATTACAAGATGAGTAAATAACTAAAAGACTTTAGCTTCCAAAAATATCTTCATGTCCAAGCACACCATTGCATGCAATCTATTGCCCGGCATTAGGACATGAAAATAAGGATTTTGTTGAGCTACACTAGCCCAGTATGAAAATCTTTACCAATGCTATATGCAAACATGTTGATAAGTGCAAACGAAAGAGGATAAGGAAACACAGCTCGATATATAGCAATCAATTGACTTGTAAATGAACCTCTATCTAGATTATGTGCATAAGTCATATGACACAAACGACTCAGACAGTCCCAACTCAACTCGCTAACCCAAACTCCCACCGTTGGTATTTCCACCCCTTGTGTTACCGTACAACATCACAAGGATTACCGTGTTACCATCTCTTGCGTCACGGTGATCCCTAACGACTCGGGTTATCGTATTACCACCCCTTGCGTTACAAAACCCCTCTAAGTCTCCATATTACCACCCCTTGCATTACGAGACTCCCTAAACCAACTTCCGATCCAAACAACTATTATCTCGTACGACATGCAAGCTAAGGTTCCCCCATGATCACCTTAATAGATAACACATCATACATTATGCCAACGTCACCACAAATGCACCATGAACGATCACAAATACCATCAATCTATAGAATGCACGTTAAAGATGTTTTAACAAAGTAATTCCTTACTCGGCTCTTACTAACGGAAGACCAACGGAACGAGGATAGCATCAAGGGTCAAATGAAGTCAATTAGACAAGCTTAAGATAGGTTAGGAGGTGTCCAAGAGGATTTAGAAGTGATTGGGGGTCAAAACAATCGATAGAGGAGTAGCAGGAGCAAAACTGGAGTTAAGCTCCTGGTATCGATACGCACAAAATCCGTATCGATACAACATTCACTGTCCAAAAAGATAAGCTTACTGTATCGATACGCCACAAAATCCGTATCGATACCACGGGGCTTCGGGTAGCGATTCCAACAGATTTTCAAGGCATGTTCAACAACCAAAATCCAACAACCCAAGGCACGAATCTACACCAAATCAACACATAAACACATAGAAGAGGTAAAGAAGTCCCTACCTCACAACAATGGCCAAGATTCAAGCGTTTTTGAACGAGCCCTAGCCTTTTGAACTCCGAAACTTTGATTCAAACTCGATCCAAGGATCTCCGAGCTTAAGAACGCAAATGGAAGGCTTGAGGGAGGTTGATTATTGAAGATTTTGGGAGATGAGGTGGAGTTTTGAGTGAGAGGGGAGGAGAGAGAGAGATAGTGTAGACACCCCAATTTGGACTTCCCGGATTTCCTTAATTTGTGGCCCGGAGGCTCCCCAATGATGAATTCGGATTAAAACAAGCCTTGGACCAGTCGAGACCATGCTTCTTGAAGAGACTTTAAAAGGAGAATGAAAATGTGCAAATCCAGTTTCAAGCGCTCAGGAGTGATCCCAAGCGCTCCAAAGCATTTTCCAAAACCCTAGACTTGGCTCACTCTCGAGCGCTCGAGAGTGGTGGTCCCAAGCGCTCGAGACCACTCTCGAGCGCTCGAGACCTCTCCCAATGCCCAATGGGTGAAAAAGTTTCCCACTATCCATGCAATGCATCATTGCAGCCGTCTGGCACAGACCCTTGCCTGCAGAACCTCAACACTCAGTCAGGGAATCAAAATCATGAAGATTTCTCCCTCTAAAGATTTGATTCAACTTTAATTTTATTTTTCAAAAAAAAACATATGTTAAACTCTTCTATAAAAGGCCTCATTTCAGCTGAGATGGGGACACGAAATCTCTCTCTCTCCAACCCCTCTCCCTCCATTGTCAAAGGATCCACCAACCCACTAGCAAAATTGATTTTCCTTTCAAAAAGAGCCTCCAAAAAACTTTTCTTTGGCAAAGATTAAACCTTCAAAAAATGCAAGAACTTCAGAGCCTGTTTTAGCTTCTGATTTCTTACACTCCCCATCTATTCCTCGAGTCATTTCGAGAAGCAAGCTCTCACCAAAGGTAGAAAGGTTTCTATCCTTGGTTCAAATCAAAAAGGCTGTTCTTCCTCTCTGAGGGAGGTGTCTTGGCCCATTCCAGTCTTCAATACTGGTATGTGGTTGAGACACCTTACTGTAAAAACAAGAGCAAAAGGGGCATAAAATGTTTTCTGTGTAAACTTACTGAAAACACTCCCGAGCGCTCAGGAGTACTCTTGAGCGCTCGAGAGTGCCTTCAGTTATGTCTCTCTTTTTGGACACTCTGGTAGACATGCATGAAGGGGTGAAGTTTGATCTTAAATAAAACAGTCCTTTTTGAAGCACGTTGATGTTTTGTGACTGGTTGTTTCAAAACAAGAGAACTTTTTTATTCAAAAGCTCATGCAGAAGTGGGCTGCTCAAATAATAAAAAGGGAAGTTTTCATCTTCAAGAATACAGATCTGGAGCATCAACGTGTCACAACAGGTTTCCCTTTTTCAAAACAAGCTTAGGGTCTGATTCACTTCCGAGCGCTCGGGACTGCTTCAGAGCACTCAGGAATGCGTGCATGTGATCATCTTTACTCCCTCTCTTGACTGTCTACTTTCCAGTCTTTGCATGTCCATGCATGTGCCTTTTTTCTCTTCTAGACTGTGGATCTCCCCTTGTAAAGGCAAGGAGGCATGACTTGAAACACTAAGGTACAGCCTTAATCTGCCAAACCCTCTGCCGAGCCTATAACATGCTTAAAATGATTTAAGTTTACAGTTCCAGTATTGCATCCTATTTGTGACTAACGAAGTATGCAGGTTGGGCATTAGCACTCCCAAGCGCTTGGGAGTACTCCCGAGCGCTCGGGAGTGAAGTCAGTTGCAGTAACCATTTTTCCTGTTGTCATGCATTTGTCCATCATTAATCCACCGTTTGCATGTACACTGGTACCAGCATACACTCCTTATTTGGTATACCTGTGGATATTTGCTACATGTCTAATGAAATAAAACCCTTTTGAAAAACCCCACAAACGTTTAGTAGAGACCGATCTCGTATCGGGCGAGGGGGGTGCCGTAAAACCCTTCCCTTTCGTAACATGGCTTCCGAACCCTTGTCGAATCTCTGATTTTCAATTCAATCAATCATTTTTCAAATCAAAACGGTTTCTCGGGTGGCGAACCACAAATCCGGGTGGCGACTCTTCAAATTTTTCAATTCGATTAAAAAATGGTGTTTTTCGGGCCGCCCCGATCCACCCCGGGGCTGTGGTAGCCCACAGATAGCCGGATGAGAGAGAGAGGGGAACGGATGAGAGAGAGAGGGTTTGGGGATGAAATATCATCCTCTATCACACACACACCCCTTATATACCCATATATCTTTTCATTACACCTACACTCCCTCAACTCTCTATTCTTTCACATCAAGCCCCAATCTAATTAATCACCAATTATGTCATATTCTTCCAATTAGTCATTTAATAAATATTTCAAGAATTAAAATTATTCGGGTCTCTACAACTTAATTAGAATGGTTAAGGCTTGGGAGAGAGTCATGTAAAGAGGGCTAAAGTTGCGGCAAGGCCGGTTTGAGCTTCGAGATGAGCTAGTTTGGAAAGGGTCTTGTGGCAAAGCCGGGTCAAGGGTGTTTATGGAGGCATGAGATGCGCGATTCGAGAAGGTTTTCTTGGGCGGTGGAGCTTCTTCTTTTCCAATGAGTCCCAGTTTGATTCCCTCTTCAATCTGCAACCCAGTAGCATGCAGGCGCTTGAAATCTGTGATTGCCTGAGTGTAGATGTGCTTAAGATACTTAGGCTGCAAACTTTTGACTACTATTCTTACTTGATCTTCCTCGGAAGAATGGTTCTTCATCTTGGCAGCCTTTTCCCTCCATCTAGCCACAAAGGTAATAAAGTCTTCATTTGACTCCTGCTTGGTCATTTCCAAATCTCAAGTGGTTAACTCAATTTGGACATTGTATGCATACTGTTTGACAAAAGCATTGGTAATTTCAGGCCAAGGTTGATAATGCACAAATTCCAGAGTGAGGAACCAATCGAGGGCACTTCCGGTGAGGGTTCTTTGGAACAATTGAGCAATGAGCTCGTCGTTCAATCCCATTGGCTTCAAGGTGTTGATAACATGGCGGACATGGCTGGTGGGGTTGCCGGTCCCATTGAACTTCTTGATGTTCGGCATTTTGAATCTCTCGGGCAATTGAGAATCTGGAAAGAGACATAGTCCTTCAAAATCCAGAATTTGGTCCCCTTGTGAATGAGCCAGAGCATGTTTGATTTCTTTGACTTGCTTGGCCAATTGTGGAATCTCTACTATTATTGCTTTAAGTGCATTCTCATCTTCTACTAATTTTTCTTCGTCCTTAGCATCTCTTGCTGCTTTCTCTGCTAGCAAAGTAGCAATTTGAGCTTGGAGATCGGCAATAGTGGCATCGTTGTCTGCCATGGGAGTGGGAGGACTGCTTGATGAAGCTTGGAATTTGGCGGATGACCGGATTTGTTGAGAGGATGACCATGAAGTCCCTGGAAGTGATTGGGATCGTTGCGGTGAGGGTGTTTCGTAGGCGAAGACGACAGACGAGACGGATGCAAAGACCTCTGTTTAGCGTGACTTCGGGTGTTGTAAGAGTATAAAATTGGTTGTGGTTGCTTTCTTGGCTTACCTATTGTGACTGCTTGAAAAGTAAAATACCTGCAAATCAGTACTTGGCTGTATAGGGTTAGGATTTGAGCTGAAAATCCCAACTCTTTTGCACAGAAAGAAATGTTACAACAATAGTTTACCTACGGTGTGAGGAAGAACTTCAAGACAAAATGCAGGAAAACTCCTTAACCTGCAGGTTCTTGTCTTAGTTTGATAGGTTCAATGGCTTTCTAACACACGTAGGGTTTAGGTAGTCTCAAGGGTGCTCTGTTGTTAAAGGGTACCAGCCCTTTCGCCAGCCCATCATAGGCGGAGATCGAACGGTTTCCTTTTTGATATACCTCGAGGTACAAGTGACTGTGGAGTTTGCTGGAACCCCTAACATAGCCCGTGACATAGCCCATGACATGCCGGTGTATTAAGTGAACTCAACGAGGTTGCCCGCTCGATGCATATGATAAAAGATTTAAATAAAACATGTATTAGTCTTATGTCGAACTTTCGGGTCATGGCTCTCAAGTCCCCAGCGGAGTCGCCAAAAACTGTAGACACCTCCCTGAAGCGGGGCATCGCCATACAGATTGATCGTTGCTGTTTGTTTGGTTGCTTGCTTCATAACCCAATATCGTGGACATTCCCATGGCTAGGAACATCGCCACACGATAGCGGTTATCATCAAAACAGAGTCGCCACCTAGTTTATAAAAATTAGGAAAAACAGATAGAGATTCTGGGTACGGGAGCCATGGTACAATAAGGGGAAGGTGTTAGGCACCCCTCTTTGCCCAGTCGTGAGACTAGTCCGTAGTTGTTCGACATATGATTAAAACATGCTTTATTTAATTCTAAACAAATAGTCTGTTTATTAGCCTTCAAGCAGTTAATGGTGAGCCGAGACTGTAATTGAAAGCATGCATTAGAAAGCAGAATACAACAAATCTGTCTCAGGGAGATGGATCTCGAGGCTGGTGAATGGATGTCACGGCCGAGAGATCCTCCTGGTTTGATGTATCGGCTGAGGGATTGAATTCCTGGCCGATGTTCTTCCTCACACCAAACTAAACAGTTAACAGAGAATCAAAAAGCTATGATTAAGCATAAAAACGGAAAATAAATCAAACCAGAGGCCCCTGGGCCTCACCACCCTGATCCCTAAGTGGCTTGATTTCTTCGGATTGAGGGTGATTTAACTGATTACTTCTTGAAAACCCTAGGGTTAGGGTTTGAACTTCGGGGTTTTGATCGTCGGATTGTGGCTGCCTTCGGGAGGTTAGGGCTTTTGTGGAGGGGATTTGAGAGTGTATATTGACAGAGTTTCGTGGCTGATGGGGGTGTGTTGTTCTATTAATTTCAGAGCCGAAACCCTCTTTATATAGGCATAGGGATGACACAACTCGACCAATCAAAGCACACGATTGGAATTGGAGTTATAGAGTAATACAAACTCTCCATGGTGATCCCTGAACGTAGCCCGAACGCATCAGGAGGTATCGTAGTTGGATCAAACGATCGACAGAACGTTCCAGAATCTGGAAAATAGGCGATCTGGCGGCCGATCAAAGGATGTGGCGGCCAAGTAATTGATGTTGCGGCCGAGGGATAGTCCTGGCGGCCGGCTAATCGATCTGTCATGGAGATTTTCAAGCAACAGGCTTCACGGGTGAAGGATTGATGTTGAGGCCGTGTGATCTATGTCGCGGCCGATTGATGGATTCTCCTAAGATGCTGTATTTCTGTCTGAAAGGCTATTTGACTCTAGATTGGGTCCTCTAAGTGGCTAAAAGTTCTTACCGAAAGTCCTAAGGTTCACAAGAAGTCAATCAGCAATCATTGTATCCATATCATCATCGGGATGGTCCCCAAGGTGGGACTTGAAATAATCGTTAGGCCAAATTGAGGTGTCTACATGCTTTGCTTTAGAATTCGTTCGCATTCTCGTCGTGCACGTTGCGCAAGAGTTGATTTTGATATCTCTTTACCAGATTATGCCTAAAAGTATGTGTAGCAACTCTAATTAATTATTGTAATCCCAATACTATTTAAGAAAGTAGAACAAAAATTCATTGTCTACCAAATCAGGTCAATGGGTCAATACAAATTGTCCCAAAACTTATTAGTTAGTTGACTCCCATTTTTTTCCCGAAATAAAGATAGAAGGTACACCAAAGGGTCAAACCCGTGAATATTCTTCTCCATTGGCCACATTGTCTCTAATTCGCCGTACCCTATTAAGAATCATAACACATGATTGCTTCAAACAAAAAACCCTCGCTCTGCCCCATTGACATCCTAACAATTATGATATGAGCAGCAACAAATAGCATCAGCAAGAATATATCCAGCAAAAAACAACAAAAATCTTAATTGGAGCCCAACACCTGTATGGTAGAACTGAGCACCGTTGACAGGAAGCAACAAATTTTTTAGTTCCAGAAAAAGCAGCAAGCATCAGATGGTATCATACATTCAGCACCAACTTGGTCGTGCTAGCTGAGCTCCATTAATCATAATAGGAGCCCCTAACAGAGCCAACTAAAGATTAGAAGTTCAAACCCAACTAAAGAAAGATGTGGTTCCCTACCAAACTTTGTGATTTTCAGTTGGTGCTTCAGTTCAAAATATCTATGCTAGCTTTCAAGTCCAACAAAAACTCCAAACAGAGTCATTTGTGGGGTGCTGCACAATATAATAATACTCACTTTACTCTCACAAATGGAGAACTAAAAGGCAATGGAGCACTTTGCTGGTGTGAGCCGATGGAATAGAAAAGCTTCAATTGGCTTGGCGTAGACTAATGGCAACAACTTAATTTGTCTCGTAACGGACTGAAGCATTATTTCTTTGAAAATTGAGGAGCTCAAGGAACACTATGCCATTCAACCGACCCACGTTGCAGAAGGCATAGTAGTTGAAGCTAATGAACTATGACAGAGCAATTTTAATATCCAGTCTCAATTCTATTTATATGAGGCATTTTTACAGACACCTTGGATGCATTAAACTAAGGAACTTATGGTTTGCCCGAAGATTACCGCGTTAACATACCGATTACAAATTGGGTACACGCAATACAGGTGCAAGTTGGTCCTATTCTATATTGCAACTAAACATGTGAACAGGGCATGAATCAAAGTACTGGAAAAATCATTTGATACGAAAAACAATACAATCGGATTATACAACAAACAATGCATGAATCAACGTTGCACAAAAAAATATCAATAATTACCTATTCTCGGAGTTAGTCAACAACTTGCCTCTGCACGATAATCTATATAGAAACCCAAGTTAGAAATCATGGATTCTACTTATGAAGGTAAAAAATCATGTTAGAAACCCAAGTTGAGGATTGACCAAAAATAAGAAAGGTACTGAATGAGTACGCGTTTTTACCCCTGGTTGTTATCGTTGACGTGATTTCGTTAGAGGAGATGGAGTATAGAAAAGAAGAGGGGTCGAATCACTCCATGGTGGTGATGGGAGGATGCCGGTGGTCATCGGCGGACGGACCTCCTGCTGCGAGGGGAGGTTCTTTGTCTTTGGGCAGGGGCAAGGTGAGCGGTGGTGTGAGTGGATGATGGGGGAGACGTGTGTCAAAAATCCGCTTCCTGCACGAAAGATAAAATTTTGGGTTCAATGTAGAAATCATCCATCTACAAATCTGTTATAAAAGGAATGAAGGAGAACCAATTACAATATAAGAGTGAATCGGAGGCCGAAATCAAAAGCTGAGAAAACACAAACTACATGTAAATATAAGAGTGATGGAAGAACAATATCCTGAAAGTCCAAGAAAAATCTGCGAAACCCGTATGCCATACATGTATTTCTCCCACATTTTGTCGAACAAAGTGAATGCAAGTGGGGGAAAGGGGGGAGGAGGAAGAGGAAAGGAGAGTACCTGTGTATTAGTGAGGAGCCGATTCTTCTGGAGATTCTGGAAAATAATTACAGAAAATATCAATGAAAGGCAAGCATAAGCCTATTGTAGTTGGCACATTTTATCAAACAGTTAGCAAGAGATTGAAGTACATGTTCACAAATGCTGAAAAACTCGTCGTAAGAATACACGTAGTTAAAAAAGTCCCAATCAAAGGACAATAAAATCTAGAAGATAAAAAAGGACAATAAACTTACAAACTGTGAGGCTTTTAACACGTACAGATTATGTAAACCAACGTTCTTAAAGAATTCGGTTTATCATCCTGCATCGGTTAAAGAATGTGCTTTTTTACATTGGTTTACTGAAGGAATGAATCCAGGTTTTACAGAAAATCAAGATTGCTTTCTTGTTGTATTAAGAGAGAGAGAGAGAGAGAGATTGGCGGAGGAACTACTAAACCCCAGTTTAAGGATTTTGGATTTTGAAGGACCAAATTTACCTGGCCACGAGAGGACGGCGACGGCAGGAGATGGAAGGTGAAAGGTCTGCGGTGGGAGAGGGAAAACATAGAGGAGAGAGCAGCGCCGCCACCGCTGTCTGTCTCTAGTTGAGCAATAGAGGGAGGCGGTGATTGGCGGAGGAAGCAATAGGCAGAGATTGGCGGAGGAAGCAGTAGGCCGAGATTGGTGATTCGGCCGGCACTTTTGGAAAGCGGCAGCGCCGTCTATCTCTGGAGGGAGGTGGAGGCGAAGTTGGGGGTGGGGGAAGGGAAGGGTGGCGTACTCGGAGAGAGTGGGAGGGAGGGTTTTGTTTGCCGTTTCCATATTAGACGGGGAATGCATGTTTGGGAGATGGTTAAAAAAAATTAAGCATTTACGGGTCTGCCATTGTAGAATGGAGGGCGTAGATTTATACAGGGTATAATTATGGACCATTGGTTGTCTTTTGGATTCAAACACTTCCCTGTCATATGAGGCAGTCGGAAGATTTTGCGGGGTATAATTCCGGTTAGGGAAGATTTTGGCTTACTTGAATACATGGTGGTAGATGAGGCAATCAGAAAAAAAAAGAGCTGCCACCCCGTAGATCAGTAGATGGAAGGTACACACACACACACACACACAGAGCACCTTACCGAGGAGTACTTCGTTGGTGTCTGTGTAGGGAGGTATTCCCGAACAGGACCAAATGAGGTCCGAACACGTGGTAGGTGGGACCATGGTATAAGTACGAATAGGACGGTCGCCGTGCAAGACGGTGATCGGCGATATGAACTAGCGATATGAGAAGTCACCGGTTCAGAGAGGTTGAACGGATCTTGGTCCAGTGAACACGGGTCGTTACTAAACCAAGAGATCGATAAAAGGGGAATGACATGTGAAGTCATTGGTCCAATTAATCTGTTCGGCAACGAGAAGGCCGAACAGGAAAGGGATGTTGGAAGGCGGCCCCAGGTAAAGGGAACGCTCTAGAAAGTTCCAGAACAGTGTAGTTCCGTAAGGGAATGAGATCTTGAGAATATAGGATCATGGAAAGATACCCAACTGGAATGGGATGTTCGGCCAGCTAAGGAAAAGAGTCCTAAAAGGACTAAAGTAAAGAACTGATAAGGGAACGAGAATCCTAATCATTCTGGGATTCCTATACAAGATAGGAAACCTAGGGCAGTACGGATACTTGGGCAGCAAGCATCCGTAAATATATAAATACGAGGTAAACCTAGAGGTAAAAGGTACGTAGTACGTGGCATTACGATTATTTCCTATTGATAATTAGGGTTTCCCACTAGTACGTGATACTAACTTTGGCATCGGAGGGCCTTTGCCACGAGAGGCAAAGGTGCGGTCACCCTTTGTCTGTTTTCCAGGTGGGAGCACCGGCAGCGTATTAGGGTTCCGGCGAGGAGACGCAAGTAGCCGTTGCAGTTTTGTGCTGTTAAAAGCCTCTTTGGTTTTTCTACACTTACAATTGGCGCCGTCTGTGGGAAGCGAAAGAGATCCCTTAGAAAAACGACCACGATGGAAGAAGATCCACATACACCACTTGATCCAAAAAATCAGCTGGCTGGGGAAGGAGACAAATCCCCACCAAGTCCACCAAGGAAGCCCAATGGCGGGCATGCCAAGAGGACCACCAGCAAGAGCCGCCCCATGGCTGTCCACGGCAACTCCAAAAATAGAGAGGGCAGGACAGCCACGGAATCCACGAGAAGGAGTAAGTCCCACCATGGCAGAGAGTCGGTTGCACACTCGAAAAGTGTACACAACAACGAAGATGTCCTGGACAGAAAGAGACAGGAAATTGAGGAGTACGCCCATTTAATCAAGAAACGAGAATACGAGATTCAAGAGTTGCAACGGATACGAGACCATCCGGAAGACTCTGGACTGTCACGGAGGAATTACAAAGGAGACAGGCTGGCCGTAGTGGAATACAAGAAGGTTCCTTCACGAAGAAGGAGGAGCAGGAGCAGAAGCCCCACCCCAAGAAGAAGGAGAGCTTCACGAAAAAGAAGGAGCAGAAGCTGAAGTACCTCCCCCGAGCAAAGAGGGGCCAGAAAATATCACAGGGATAGGTACGAGAGACCTGATTCCGATTGGGATAAGAATATTCCTAACAGAACGAAGGAACGAGAAGAGGGGACCATGTCTGCACGAGAAGCAGCACGGAAGGCCCTCAGCAATATAGCGTCCTCCTCCTTTGCAAGGAGATTGCAGGAGGCAAGGTTGCTGAGCAGGGTGAAGCATGGTGCGTTCATCCTTTATGAAACAAATACTGATCCCGTGGCACACATACAACATTACCAGCAGGCAATGTTCATGCACGACGGGGACGATGCGATCATGTG
>JAOTQK010011187.1:0-24851 GCA_025642025.1 Rhododendron ferrugineum | reverse complement strand
AAACGCGGGTTTTGGGACGCGCTATACCCTTTTTGGACGTTCCTTTCAGTGAAAGGCACATATCCTCTCGGTTAGGGACAGACGAAATCCTAGCCCTGACCCTACGGCTTATGGCCGTTTTCCCATCGCTACTCGATACTGAGCGTTATCGGTATGGCGAATACTTCTCGAGTTAGAACATAACAAGCAGAAAGGTTTCAATTTGAGAGCTACTAATCTATAAGTTCATTGTCATGGCCAACAAGGCGTTTTTTCGCCGGCTCAAGACTTTGCCGACCAAGGTCTTCTCTCTCTAGAGAAAGATCGTGGATGAACAGCGAAGAAACAAGTCCGATCCCACCAGCAACCGCCATCAAGATCCAGATCGCGCGAAATGGCTTCGTATACGCTCTAATGAGATGCGTCATGAACTCCGGGGGTAGGTCCAATGCCGCAAGCTTGGGGATGAACGCAACCGCATTGCTTGGATCATATAGCGTCGCTACGGCATCGGGCAAAGTCCCTAGCGCTTTAATGCTGGTTCCGAAGACCGAATTGAATATGGTCGATCCGGCTGCAAGGCCAAACAAGGCTCCGAACATCCGGAACACCACAAGCATGCCCACGGCGAGACCTGTGTCATCGACGTCCACTACGGCAGCCTGCATGGGGACCTGAATACCGGTAAAAACAATGCCGACGCCGACACCTAGCAAAGCCTGGAAGGTATAGGCGACTGATCGCGACGTACTTTGGTCGACGTCGACCCAGAGTGCTAGAAAGAGTACCATCGTGGACCAGCCCAGCCAGATGAGGAATTTGTACTTGCGGGTAATCTCGATCGTCACGGGTGAAACGACGCTGAAAGCGACGACCGTGCAACTGATAGGAAGCATGGATATGGCCGACTTGGTGGGCGTTTCGAGCCAGACCGCCTGGAAGAACAAGGGCAGGTAATTTAGCATTGTGTACAAGATGAATCCGTGAAACGCGGACCCGATTAGTGAAGCAACAGAGGTCGAATTGCTGAAGATGCGGTACGGGATGACCGCCTCTGCTGGTCTCCGTTCATAGACGGCAAACACAACAAGTACTAAGATGCCAATCACTAGAGGTAGGATTGTCCTCCAGGACGACCAACTGTACATGGACTCGGCCCAGCTGAGTGGTAATGCGGTCGCAGTCATGCCGACGGTGAAAGTCAGCATACCAATTCCATCTAATCGTCGCACTCTTTTACGGAGGCTCATGTCGATTGGCCGCAGGCGCAGGAAGAAGAAGATGAGTAGACCAGCGGTTCCCACAAATGGCAGGTTGAGCCAGCCGATCCATCTCCAGCTGACGGACTGGCAGAAGATGCCACCAAGAATCGGTCCGAGAATGCTTCCGAGAGCAATGGAAACGGCAAGCAGGCCCAAGTACAGAGGCCGCTCTCTCAGGTGCGTAATGTCCGTGAGAAGGATCTCTTGGAGCACATCCAGACCTGCTGCGCCAAGGCCTTGGAGAACTCGACCAACGATCAGGATGCCCATGCTTTTGGCGGTAGCGAAGACGATGGTTCCAACAGCGAAGAGCGTTATCGAAGCGTACAGCGGAATTTTACGGCCGAGCACATCGGAAGTGCTCACGTAGATGGGTTGTGTCACAGCAACGCTGAGGACGAATGACAGGCTCAGCCAGAAGGACTCCAATGTGGTACCGCCAATGTCCTGAGTTATGGTCTAACGATGGAATACATTAGCCAAAGTCCGGTTGCTTATCATGACAGATCGCCGAGACATGACAGCATAGCCAAGATGGTGGATCTTTGACGAACCGGTACCGCCACAGAGATTGACGTCGCGTCCCACGACGTGATAAAGGCCATGAGATTGAGAGCGACGAAGGAGAGATAGAAGGCCACTGGCTTTCGAGAGCTCCCATCCTGCGCAAGGGGAGGCAACGTGAAATCGTCGAGCGCTTCCAGTTCTACCGGAGGCCATGAGTCGGGCCTTGGGCTCTCGACATCTGGACAGGCCACGTTCAATTCGACATTGAACAAGGCCTCTTTGGAAAAAGTACCAGATCGAGAAGAACAGCCAGGCGGGCTATCTCGATGCATGGTTAGGACACTGTGTGATAATGCCAAACATGCTTACAATGGAGTGGCGGGAGAAGTGCAATTGTAGATGCAGGCTCCAGAGAAGCTCACGCTACCAGAAGTGTAACCGTTACCCTGCGCGGTCATTGAAGTTCGAGACTTCAGAAGCTTTACGGCTCTGACCGGCTCCACCGGCTCGAGAAGTTTCACCGCACGGAGTAAAGGCAAGCTATGCGCAGCGGCGTAGAAGGCAAAGACATTGCGGATAGATGAGCAGTGCTCTACGCAGACAACGCGAAGAGGCTCAGTGTGAGCGAGACGAGTTAAGGAACAAGGAATGCGGAAGACAGATCACTACCTCGCTGTAGTGACCGCACAGCGTAGCCTACCTGGCATAGACCCTTGATGCGTCGTAATCATCTGTGTCAACGGCGAACTAATAATAATACAGCGCTGGAAAGCCGACGACTCACGTAGATGGGATGGCAGGGTGGGTGGGCCTTTGAATCGGAACAAAACGACGCGAACGTCGCTTCGCACTTCCACTCCGCACGTCTAAGAATTTACTCCACGTGCCAAGGGATGTCACTGGATGTCACTGAAACGATGAATGACGTCACCGACGGCAAAACGCCAATCCGCCTTCAGCCCTGACATCTGGTGGCTTTCCTGTGTTTCACAGTAGTACAGCCAATCATAGCGCTTACGTTTCATCGTTAATGCCCGAGAGGATTCGGCCCAACGCATCTGGCATCCATATAGCTGGCGTCTCGACTTGTGGTCGACTTTGCTGTACCGCTCGTTGACGGTACTGAGTACGAAGCACTTGAGATGAAGCGGAAAGGGCATTGCGATTACAAGAGCTGCAACGGAAGAGACGATGGTCTCAAGGCCAGTGGTGTCGCGAGATCTGAACCTGTCGCGAGATCTGGACCTGGGTTTACTACGTGGTGAACATCGAGTTGATGACGACAGGGTCCAGATCCGGGTCTGGCTTGTAGGCAATGGCCGGCGAGATGAGAAGGTTGTCTCCGCGATTAGGATAGGCCGACGAGTCGCTCGGCACCGCCTTGACGCCCTGGGTGCTGTAGCCTTCGAATAGGAAGATGGAGCCCATAGTCGTCGGATAGTCTTGAAGTAGCTGACTGTATAAGGCGTAGACCTGGCGTACGGCGCCGACGTTGTACTGTTCGAGGCAGATAGGGAAGCGCATCCAACTGTTGCCGTGAAGACAGCTCGGCTCACTGCTGCGGAGCCCGACCGCGGACAACAATTCAGGGTAAGTAGCGGTGCCATTGGTCAGGCTGACTGGTCCGAGCTGATGGAATGGCTGCCCATATGGCGCTTCGGCGGCAGCCTCCCCGCTGTATATAATATAGAAGATGATGACCGGTTTTACAGGGTCGATGGCGGGGACTAACGCGAAAGAAGAGAAATTGACCAGCTCTTCCGGCTGCTCGCCATGATCAAGCAATTGATTGGTCCTCTGATATAGGCTCTCGAGTTTGTCCTGAGTGAAAACGAACTTCTCGTACGCCCACGTTGGCTGCCTAACGTCGTAGATTCTATTCGTGAACGAGGTGACCACGCCAAAGTTGTGACCAGCGCCCTTCAATCCCAGAAAAGGTCAGGATTTTCAGTGGCGGACGCGACGATCTGACTACCGTCGGCGAGAACAACATTGGCAGAGATCAGCTGGTCGGCAATCAGTCCCTTTTGACCCTGGAGCCAGCCATGCCCACCGCCCAGCATCGGAGCCACGACGCCGATGGAGTCGCAGACGCCAGTCACTAGTCAGATTCAGCGCTCGCAATCCTGCACGTGGGCAGAAAGCCTACCGGTCTGCTTGTTGTGCACCCAGAGTGCATCGACAATCTCCCGGGCTAGCACGCCGCCACCCATTGTCGCGGACTGGCCATCCACCGATATGTCCACCGAGTTCAGCTGGCGCATCGAGATCTGAACTCCGTTGTGCACGTTCGCAAGCGATTTGATGGATCCATGAGAACCCGAGACCGCGAGGAAGGGCATGTTGTACCCATTGCCGTCTTGATCTGCACTTGGTGTGAGCGCGGGGCGGTGCTGTGAGAAGAAGAGGATGCTTACGGTTGCCGACACGTCGCTCTCCACCGCGACCTCAACCACAACCGTGATCTGAGGGTGTGCGTACATGTCCCATCGATCGGTTGCATTGGCAAATTTCGGGTGGCCGGACACAAAGACACGGGCGCCGGCAGATAGTAGCGGCTGCACGCGCTGTTGGAATGTTTCTTGCAGTCGGAATGTTTCTTGCAGCGAGTCGACCATGCTGAAAACGTAGTTCGGCTGCCAAATCGTAGAGACAGAACCCACAGACTATTGATAAGTGGAGGTGTCGCGCCGGCTGCTCTGTGCATTTGCCTGTTACTGAACGCACCATTTCCGTCAAAACACTTCTCTGGTCGAGGTCGTTGTGGTTTGAGATTCTCTTATAGAAGGTTGGGGCTTTAAGGCCGGCCGTATGAGATGTACAGTATGTTCATCCTTACCTCATGCTGCTGCCGACGCTGACGCCGCTGATGCCGATGCTGACGCCGATGCTGACGCCGATACTCTCCACCGTTCGTTGGCTGTGGTTCATGCTCGATACGAGGTACAATCCTCCGGTGATGAGAAGCACGATCGCTTTGCTCAAGCAGCTCCATGATACTAAAGCTATGCTGAGACTACACATATCCGCTGAAGTTGTCCAGATCGCGATGATGGTGTTGAGCCATCTTTACATGTCGCGTGCGCTTTCATGCCGCAGCGCCCCCGTCC
The DNA here is from genome assembly GCA_025642025.1 of Rhododendron ferrugineum. Classification (NCBI taxonomy): domain Eukaryota; kingdom Viridiplantae; phylum Streptophyta; class Magnoliopsida; order Ericales; family Ericaceae; genus Rhododendron; species Rhododendron ferrugineum. The sequence goes on along the minus strand of JAOTQK010011187.1, from coordinate 19,993 downwards.
ACAGTGTAGACCGCACCGGTTGTAAATGACGCATCGTCACTCAATAGAAAAGCAATTGTGCGTGCTACTTCCTCTGCTTCACCTTTCCTCTGCAGTGGCAGGGTCGAATATGTACTGGTAGTAGTGCTCGACGTCGACGATGGGGCGCCTTTCAGCAGAGAATCTAGCATCGGAGTCTGGATCGGGCCACTGTTGATCATTGGTCAGAGTATTGGTAAGAGCGGGACTCCGAGAAGCTCAGGGCAGGGACGACTGACGGTGCAATTGCATTGACTCTGATCCCTTTGACGCCCACTTCCTTTGCGACCGTCTTCGTCAAACCAACCACGCCATGCTTCGAGCAGGCATACGCGACGATGCCTGGCCGCCCCATAATTCCGGCAAGAGAAGAAGCGTTCACGATGCTTCCACCCCGTTTCATGACCCTGATCTCAGCTCTTACGCAATACATGACACCAGTGAGGTTCACTGCAATCATCTTGTCCCAAACCTCATCTGTGAGATCCTCGATGTTTGTGAAGCCCAATTCGATGCCAGCTATGTTGGCTGCCCCGTCAAGGCTGCCGAAGTGATCGACTGTATCCCGGATCCAGTCATCCACAGCGGCACTCTTGGAAACATCAAGAACGGTGCCGAGGACTTCGACGCCCTTGCCATGTAGTTCCTTGACGACATTGGCCAAACCATCGGCCTGGAGATCGGCGATCGCGAGCCTGGCGCCCCGACTTCCGAGTAACCTGGCCAGAGACAGCGCAATTCCAGATGCCGCGCCCGTGATGGCGACGACTTTCCCTTCCATTTGTACAAAGACGAATTGCACACATGCTACAGGATTGAGCAGCAGAGCACAGCTTCTTGAACGGTACAGTCAGACCTTCGGCATACTGTAGCCGTTCCCATCGGAGCCTCCCCGCTTATTCTGGTCACTGTACGCCTGATCGACATACGTTCGTTATCACCCCGCATGGTGCGGCGGATGTCCGCATTTAGAAGGACTGTATTCGGAGAAGCGGAAGCGGCACAGTCGTGCTGCTTCACCACACGATCTGCTCATAGTCGATGAGAAGATGTAGGGGAAAGTGGGGGTGCATCGCCTTGGATTTTCCCTTCGAGCTCGGTCCTAGCAGGGCGCTATTTTCGTTCGATACATCCTCCAAAACTTTCAATTTTCTTTTGCTCGTCATCACGCTCCAGACATTGCGAGGACCGCAGCAGCCATGCCCAACTAAGAATAATCTCACGATTACCATTCACCGCAGAGGAGAAGAGCGCGCAAGAACGTTTCTATGCTGCTCTGAGGATCGTGTGGAACCAGATGGTGCCATGGTACAAGCTAGAGGCCCCGTTCTCAAAGGCTGGAGCGCGGCGATTCCACGACAGTATGCTCTTGGGTGGCGACGAATGGCCAGCCAAGGCTCGTCTGGACAGCCTTGGACAGAACGGAATTTTCCGTCACGCTCCGGGTTCGAGGGCCTTTTCCTTCGAATGTTTCAGCCCCCAGGGGAAAAGGATTCCTCGAAAGGGAGTTCATTTGCACTTTCATTGAAGCGGTTGGACACTTGGATCAGCGCTCGGCGAAGATGACATTGCAGCGAGTGAAAGGTTTATCGGGCTGCATAGCGGTTGTACCAGAGATCGATGCAGCGATCCGCTCATCACGTTTTCGTCGGGAAATGCACTTGTCGATTGCGACTGGAAGTAGGTCCAAGCTGTGACCTGAAGCTCTCGTGAGACTGCTTCAACATTTACATGGTATGGGTAGACCACGCCCGGGTCATCGCGGCCTTGATCTCGACCCTCGCATCACAATCATGATCTCGAGCATGTCCGAATGTGTGCGGCAACCCGGTCAGTCAAGTCGAGCATGTCCGAATGTGTGAGGCAACCCGCTCGGTCAAGGCGATCAAGTCCGAATGTGTGCGGCAACCCGGTTAGTCAAGAACTTCGAATTATTGCCGACGGTCAGACAGGCAATGATTGAAACAACTCCAAACGCAATAGAGGTCAGCCAAACATATTTCAGGCCATAAGCGTAGGCATCCTGGGAGCCGCGGGTGGCGGCTGCTATGATCGCGGGCGTGACACCGTCGATACTTGTGAGGTTTGTCGGCGCCTGAAGAAAAGTCTCGACAAATGTAGTAGCTTCTGTCGACGGTAGGCCGGCTCCGATAGCCGCGGTGGCCACATATGTCGGTAGGACCTTGGTGAGTTTGGTTTGAAAGACGTTGTAATAGATTGAGTCTGAATCATCGTCAATGAATGTAGTCGATCATGTGAGAGCGTCAAACTCACAGCCGATGGAGCCGCCGATGACTCGAATGGACAGCGAAAGTGCAGCCGTCGTGCCAATGAGCTTGTCGGGGCAAGCTGTCAGTGCTACCGTGGAGGCTGGATTCAAAATGCCTCCAACGCCAAAGCCGGCTATGGTTCCCAGGGCCACGTCCAGTTTTGGCGTAGTAGGTGTCGCGACGGCAAGAGCGCCGATGAAAGCAGCTTGACGTTCATGTCAGTAGCTCCAGTAGCTCAGACTGCTCAGTGCATGGATTGGGTAGGCGCTTACTCATTATCACAGCCGAGGCCACCAAGATTTCCCTGTTGTTCTTCTTGAAGATCGACATTGCAATATTCCCAAGCACCGCACCCAGTTCAACGCTGCACCCATATCCTAAGGTCTTGAGTCCCACTTGGACAGGATCGGGGGTATATAGTGTCTGGAAGCCGAGTGGGAAGACTGCACAACGTCAGCGTCAATCCATCGAGGCGGTCCAGGATGTCCTACAATTGATCAAGCTGTAAAAGTTCATCCCTGCAACGAACGAGATCAAGAAGCTGATCCCAACAAATCGCTGTCCGTGAAAGAGTTCTCTTGGCACGATGGGGTTCTTCGCAAACATGCTTTCCCAGACCACGAATGCGATGATCAGCAGGGCGCCTGGCCAGTGTCAGTCGTGTCTGTCACGTGGAAAGACTGCTCCAACCAATGAGGAGATGGCAAAGGACGTAGGCGCTAGACCATCGATATGTGAATCCACCTGATTGAAGAGCAACAAGACTTGAATATGGTCAGCTAGTTGAGCTCCATAGCCTCGTCTGCACTCACAGCAGTGTGATGCCGACGATGGAGAGGAGCGCTCCGATGAAGTCAATCTTCTTGAGAGTCTCGATCTTGGTCTTCATTTGAATGGACGCCTCTTTTTCGGGAAAGTACGAGAACAGTATTCCGGAAAAGGCAACGCCATTGTAGATACTTGAGCGGTGGATGAGCTCTACTCACGCAAAGCAGGCTCGACGTCACTCACAGCGAAACCCACTGGCCCCATCGCCAGCCTTGCTGAGTGCGAGTAGCAAGAAGCTGACCGTACATGACGTAGGGTGTAGTTGGAAGAAGGAACGCCACGACAATGCCCAGGTAAGTACCTCGCTTTTTGACGGGAACAATCTCAGCAACTCTGGTCTGCCTTAGCGGAAGCCATGCGGCCTGGTACGTTGTAAGGGAACTTACCCTGACAGAGCAGTCAATTCTCCGATGCCTGCACCTGCACCTGCAATTGCCATGCCAGTCACTGCCTGGCCAAACGTATGCGCGGTCCCAACAATGATGATTCCGACGATGATGGTGAGTGCTCCGAAAAGGGTGATGTTTCGACGTCCTATCTGAAGTGAGTGGTTTGCATGGTATGGGACAAGGCTGCTCACCAAATAGATCGGTGAGATATCCGGTAAATGGCGAAACCGCCGCCAAAGCGAGCGTGTTGCTCACAGGCATCCAGGACGTCGACGTAAGGGCTTTTCCGCCAATGTCTTCCGCCATGTATGAAAGCGTCGCTCCCACAAAGTACAGCGGCAGCTGGGATCCTGTCTCAAGATCAGCGTCAGCTCCTAGATGAGTCGGTATACTCGCAGACATACCGGCCCAAAGGATACACAACGAAGCAAACGCTACGATCTCCTTGGGTTTCCAGTGATGCTCTACAACAGGATCACCCACAGTAGAGCTCGTGCCTCCTTCTTGAGCGAGACCTTCAACGTGGTCGATGTCGAGTTGATCCTGCCCCTTCTCCATAATTGAATAGGTCTCAGTAACAGACACGTAGAAGTGGAGTTGACAGAGAAGACAATCCCGCGATCAGCAATGGGACATGATCGGCGAGTGTTTATGGAAGCATATTGATGAATAGCCGAGTTACCGAGCTGGAGACCACCGAGGGTATAGGAACGACCAGATTGAATCCGTCAAAGAATCAGCCGGGACTGACGATCTTTGCTATCACTGGCTCCACGCCGCGGATCCGACTTTCGGAGCGAGTTACGGTCGAAGAAGAAGATTGTGCTCCTGAAGTTCCTCAATCCCCACATTTCTCCGCTTGACGCTTGTGCCGCCCCGCCACAAACCACGCCGAGATCACTGACAGTATCATAGTCAAGCACCTCTGTTGCCGGTCTTACGGGGCAGGTCAGCGGCAGGATGACAATGGTGAGGAGACCACATCTGGTTGCTCTAGCTTTCTCGGTACTCGAATATGGTCACTTTCACTAAAGTCCTCGTAGCAACAAGCATAGACTCGTACAGTCTACCAAGCTTCGATACTGTGGGATCCTTCACATGTGTATGTTCATCTTCAACAGCCGCTCATGTAGCCCGGTTTCGACATTCATCGCAGAACCACGATCCTGCACTCTCGTTAGATCTATCCAGCCATGGGAACTCTCCAAAGACTCACCGTCAAGACCATCATTTCCTGGCTCCTCCTCTAGTCCCGCACACTCCAAGTGTAACCACTTCATCCGACAGCGAAGGTTGTCACAACCAATCATCGTCCCATGGCTGTCCTGCCCACAATAATACTACACCGCCTCATCGAATCGAACCTTCTTCCTCGCATTCGGAGCTTCTTCTTCCGGGTCGAACGTTCCAGCCTCTGGATCTTCAAGTGCATGCACCACCTTCTCGACACCCATGTCATCCCCCTCTTCTGTCTCGGCAAGCTCAGGATCGATCCACCCCTCGGTGTAGCTGCCACCAAAGTCGATAATCCATAGCCGGGCATCTTTGTCGACCATAAAATTGTCCGCTTTCGCATCGCCCCAGACGATGCCGTTCTTGTGCAGGACATCTACCATACGGGACGCTTCGGAAGCCCAGGACTCCCGCTTCTCCTCCGCCACGTCTGTATCGAGCATGACGGTAAGAGGAGTGGGGTCCAGGATTGGCGTCTGGAGGAATCCCATTATAGGCGTCATGCCCTCACAGTCTATGACCAGCCCCTTGACAAGCGGTACTCGGATCTCCTGGTGAATGCCCTTCCTTTCAATATCCTTCATGATCTTGAGCTCGCGCTTGGTCGGCCCTGGCTGGTTGCGGTCCACGAGCTTGAGAAAGTAGGTGACATTGTCTGATCTGCTGCGAACAACGGTAGGATGGATTGGCAAGGGCGCATCACCCGTCTCCAAGATCTCAAGGTCAGAGGCAAGAAATCTGGGAATGTCGTGATCGAGAATGTACTTTGGCAGCTTCAGGTCAGGCTTCAGATTGTCGATTCTGTGCTGCAATTCTGGCGTTTCTTCTAGCTCTTCTGGTTGAATCTCGTCCTGCTTCGAGATCACCAGTCTAAAGAAGCGCGCAGGGCTGTGAAACCAGTCGTGAAGAGTCCTTGCTTTCTCTTTCTTCTCCACAAGCGGTGTGCTGGCGAAAATATTTCCCAATGGCTGGAGGATCCAGCTGTACAGCTCATTCTCAGCATCTTCGACGTCCCCGTCTTGCACTATATCAGCGCCAGTCTCTTTCTCCAGTCCCGGCACAGTCTCGCCCGATTCAGGTCCAGGAGGACTGGAGCCGTACCCAGAATCCTCGGCTTCCTTTTCGTTGTCTTCACTAGAACGTTTCCGCTTTCTCGACACATGTCGCTCGACCGGCACGCCATCCTGAGGATCCTTCCCCCTGGCTGCCTGGAGACGCGCAAGGTACTCGTGACGGTGGTCGCCTGCTAGTTCGTCATAGTCCACGGTAATGTGGTACCGTGTGTCCTTGACCAGGACGGTCAATGCGCAGCCACTGTCCTCGTCGTGAACGAAGTCAAGGACGTTGCATGTCGGGCTTGTATCCTCTTGCCGTTGTCTCCGAGTCCGTGCCATTGCTTGAGTATATCTGGCCCAGAATGATTGAAGCCCGCGGAATTGTCTAGAAGAAGATATTGACAAAGAAACGACTGGAAGTGATGTAACGCGACCAACCACTTCCAGCGCGTCAATTTCGTCATGTCGCGTACTTAAAGTCAATAGGCCACTAAGACAGATCGTTAGTGCCGGATCTAAGACAACACGGCAGCGATTGGTTGGTGTGCCGACGGAGATGCTCAACTAGGGAAAGTGGGATCTCATCGCGTGTGCCAAGCCATCATGACGCACAAGATCTCGAGGCTGACTCTGTAATGTGGAGCTAGCGCATCGACAGCTTGTGGAAGCGGAAACAGCCTCATCTTTCTAACGATGGTGGACATCAGAACACTCCGACTGCTGGGCCTCTGCCGTGCACCAATAACACCCGGCGTTCTCTTCCGCGATGCCGGCGATTTGGCCAATAGAGCGTTGACAGTCGTTACAATAGCTACCTTCAGCAGCACGGTCTTCTCCTGTGCCGCCTCGGAACCCACCTAGTTGTCGGTCTCGTCCTCCTCGCGTGGTACATTGACCTGTTCCTAATCGCTCAAGCCGCTCAATGATTGTATCAGCCATTGACACCGAACAGCGTGGCAGGTGCTGTCATTCCATGCGTAGTAGCAGTCGCGCTGATTCTGACAAGGCGGAGAAGGGAATGCGACAAGCTCATTATTGTACTTCCCCAGGCGGATTTCAAGCAGTTGCTGCTAATGCGCTTCGTCGCCGGCAACATGGCCTGTTCCAGCAGGGATGGAGGAGGATGTGGCTGGCTGCAATTGCGCTCGATCAAGGCTAGCGCCGTGCTTGTTCGTCCACGCCGAACCGCGCATCACGCCACGCTTGCATAGCGACTCATCTCGACTCCAATCCTGGCAAGCTATTCACCGCCACCACTGCATCTTCGTAATATCCCAAGGCTACTTGGACCTGGCCAACACCACCGAACGAGCTGAGGAGACTGTTTGCCGTGGACGACGTTGCAAAACGGAAGACTTCCAGATCAGTAATGCGAGAGTCAAGTGATCTTCGAGACATTCGGTGGCGTTCAGCTCTCTTGACTGTGCTTTCGGCGTTCCCTACCCTAGTCTCTGTAATACCTTCGGGTCTCCTCTCCACCCTTGGCTGCTATGCGGCACTTGCTTTGGGCCTTTGCGGGCACCCCGCGAATCCTGCGAGGCGAGCCAGTCCTGGAGAACTGCTCCCTTAGGTCGAGACTTGACTCGCCCTCCTCCAGGGCGGCTTATGTAGGGTAGACTCATGCATGAACCATGCTGCTGTGGCACCACGCTTGCAGAAGTGCTCAGGTAGGATGGAAATGGCTGTCAACACGCCAGCTGAAACGTTCGCGAACACTCGGTCTAGACCGTACAGTATCACAAGCCAGAAAAACAAACACCTGACCTGATTCAAAAAAGACGGGTATGGCGCCTCTCATCTTGTCGGTGATCAGTATCAATTTCCCTTGCATGGACCTTGGGCTTGCTTGTCCGTTTCACTTCCAAAGTTCCATCACTCACTAGCCTCCTCGACCATGACTGCCACAAGCCCAGAAAAGGCCTTGCATGGTCTGCGAAATGATGAGGAGGAATCAATTGGTCACGTTTCCGTCGTCACCCCCTTGAGCACGACCAGCGAAGCATCCGCCAAGAAGCAAGACCTCAGCGTTAGCGTGGCAGAGGTTGAAGATGACGAGCCCATCCCGGACGTGCTTCTTCCCCTGCAAATCCACCCAGAGGCACCAGTATTCCAAGGGAAGCTGCGAGAGTCCTTCCTCGATTTCTGGTGGCAGGAACTCCTGGCATGCTTACTTATGCTGCTCACCATGATGGGCATCATGGTGGTTCTCGCAGTGCATCGTGGACAGCCTCTGCCAAAGTGGCCGTTGAAGTTGACGCTCAACACGCTCATCTCGATCCTTGTTACTCTGCTGAAGGGTACAATGGCGTTCAACATCGGGTACGTAGACTTGAAGAAGTGGAGGAAGGTCGGTACTGATCATACCTACACAGGTCTTGGACAACAGAAATGGCTTTGGTTCAAGAGTAAGTCCCGACCACTCGTACACTACGAGATTTATGACAAGGCGGCAACAGGTCCCAGCAATGCCACTGGGCTCATGTACATACTGCGTGGAAGGCAATTCGTTGCTTGCCTTGGAGCGGCGGTCATCGTTGTCACCCAAGGACTCGACCCATTCACTCAGCAGGTCATCCATTTCCGTTCTCATGTCGCGCCTTCCGCAGCCATTCACGCAACTGTTCCGAGGACGACAGTCTACGATGTGATCGGACTCTTTGCGACCGCTGGCTCAGACACCATGGATTATGCCATGCAAGGCTCCATCATGGCCGGCTTCTATACTCCTGGATCGGACGCTTATACAGTGTCGGTAAGAGACTGCTGTACCGGCAATTGTGTATTTCCCGAGCTCTACGACACGGTCGAGATGTGCAGTCGCTGCACTGAAGTGACGGACACGATACAAGGAGTCTGTGCCAATGGAACGTACGACTTGGACGGCGATAGTTACAATGACCCGAGCTGCAATACACTCTGCCGAGTGGAACAACGCTACTACAAGGCTATACGGCGCACGGGCTCGAATGGCTGACCTCGACCGTCTCCTTGCCTCCCAATACGTCCGATATCGCGGGTGCCATCGCAGGCTGGGAGCTGCTCTGGATGCCGGCAAACACTACTGACACCGTCTCATTCCACATCAGCATACCTTACGAGTCCTGCCAAGCTGCCGAATGTGGCACGCAGGCTGCGCAGTGCTACCTGTACCCATGCATTGACACATACAACACCACCGTGGCCAATGGCACACTGAAGGAAAGCATCGAGTCCTCCACCCCCCTGCCGTTCTATCCGGAGCTGCAATACACCGAGAGCGAGTCTTGCTGGACCAGCCTGCAAGTCTCGTGCCTCTCATCCGCAGACCTTGCCATCATCGCCAGTCAGGGCATCCACCCCGGCAACGACACCGAGTGGATTGCGTATTGCGAGTGGGACCCGACGCCTATCAGCGACGCCTGCCTGTACGAGTTCAACAACGCGTCGCAGTACATGTTCAACAGCTTCTTCCTGTTCGGCGCCAGCGTGGCCAAGACCATGTCGGCGGAGATGCGGGTGTCGGGCGACGCAAACCACTCGGCCGCGGCGCAGGGGCACGTCATGATCGCGACGACGGTCGTGCACGTCGAGTGGGCGTGGCTGGCGCTGCCGCTCGCCATGGTGGCGTTCACGCTCGTCTTCATCGCCGTCACGATGGCGCAGACGAGCTCGCACGGGCACAGGCCCATCGGCAAGGCATTCAGCATCGGGCTGCTGCTGAGCGGCGTTGCGGGCCAGGTTACGGACCAGCTGCCCGACATGAAGTACGTGCACCAGATGTGGAGCCAGGGCAAGGAGATGAAGGAGTTGCATGCGCAGAGCGTGGAAAAGGCCGCGGCGAGCCACGTGCAGTTCCGCGAGACGGACGAGGGGTGGCGTCTTGTCAAGGTCTGATCTGGCCTGACAGGGCATGAAGTAGAGTGTGAAGCATTCGATTGTTGGATATTCAAACCTGTCGCTCTACACTGCTCCCTTGATCTGCAAGTGATGACCTGCCCAAACGCCTCGCTATGCAAGACTGATGCCCTTTGTCCAAATGAAGTGTTACAACGTCAAGTCGGGTCACGCCTTGGTCCGCTTCGACTTGCGCGTACCACTCGACGTCTCCTCCGCCTTGACCTCCTTCGAAACCTTCTTGGCGTTCCTTTGAAACGCCTCTTCAGGCGGCTCATCCATCACCGGCCGAGCCCTCTTCTTACCCGCCTTGCCCGATGCTTTGGGCGCATATTTGGCCTCGAGATCGGCAAGGAAATTATCCGCACGGCCCTTCTGCCGCTGCTGAATAAGCGCCGCCAGCCTGCCGTCCCCAGCGTCGGCCTTGCCCTTCTTGCTGCCACCTGCCGCCTTGTCGCCCTTGACAAACAATTTATCGTGCACGCCAATCTCCTTTGCGTACGCCTCGGCCTCCCTGGCGTCCCTTTTCGCCCGCTCGATCCGAGCCTTGACGCTCTTCTCGCTCTCCTTGGTGAACTTGTCGTACGGCTCGACGTCCCCCTTGTCAATCGCGTCCCTCAAGATCGTACGAAATCGCGCGTCGTCCTCGATCGGATCGCTGGCCATGACCAGCTCGTAGATCTTGGTCATGTCGCCTTTACTCTTGCCGTACGCCTGCAGCAGCGCGTCGCGTTCCTCGGCACTGCCTTTGTACGAGTCTGTGAATTTCGCGATTGCGTCGCCGGTGATGATGTCGGCGAACTGCTCGCGGTAGAAGGCCGTCCAGTCAAATGCGGTGTCATCCGACTCCAGGTCGAGGGAGTCTTCGGTTCGGCCGGTGATGTCGTACCGGCGGCGGCGGCGCTCGTCGCTGAGGATGGCGTAGGCGAAGGCGACTTCTTGGAACTTGGTGTGCGCGGCGTCCTTGTCTTCTGGAGTTGCCTTGTCTTGGGGACGCGTTAAAGTGTGCCGGGTTTCGTGTCAGAGGATGGACGTACCAGGGTGCCATTTCAATGCTGCCTTCCTGTATGCCGTCTTGACCTGGTCGGCAGTGGCATCCTTGTCGAGGTTCAGCACTTCGTAGGGGTTGATGGCTGTCGGCGCCTCGTCAATCTCGGAGTCGTCCATGTCGACACGCGATGGCATGTCGTGCCTTGACTTGTGGGGGCTTGGCTTGGCTGGGCTTGAGATGCGTCGAGTATTGGCCTGTGTAAGAAGTACTCGGCGGTATAAGGAATATTGAGTAGTGGTGGAGTTCGTGGTCGATGGCGGACGGAAGCTCGACGCGCATCTGCGGGGAGACGCGCAGGAGTCGCGTGACGTCAATCCATTCAAATGTCAATCAGAAGCTGTACATTGATCAGGGCAATTCCAATCACCGCGACATTCACACCGAGTTGCAGTCCTTGAGCAAGATGAGCAGACCACCGGATCACACCTCCTGCATGCGCCTCGCCCTGTCCGAGGCCAGAAAGTCGCCACCCAAGCCGACCAACTTCTGCGTCGGCGCCGTGCTCGTCTCGCCCTCGGCCGCCGAGCCAGTGCTCGCCACGGGCTACACGCTCGAGCTAGAGGGCAACACACATGCCGAGCAGTGCTGCTTCCAGAAGTTGGCGACTGCCCGTGGTGTGTCCGAAGAGGACGTTGGCAGCGTCTTGCCGGAGGACGTTGTCCTGTATACGACCATGGAGCCGTGCAATGTGAGGCTTAGTGGGAATCGGCCTTGCGTGGATCGCATACTACAGACGCAGCGGGGTGGCAAGGGCGTGCGGACGGTCTGCATTGGCGTCAAGGAGCCCGAGAAGTTTGTTGGGCAGAATCAGGGCAGGGCGAAACTTGAGCAGGCTGGCGTTGATGTGATTCACGTCACGGGACTGGAGGAGGAGATACTGAAGGTCGCTACTGCTGGACATGGCGCGGGTGCATGACAATGGGATCCATGCATGCATCAACCAATATTCCTTGGAATTGCTACAAGACCACACCTGACCAGACCTGACTTGCTACTTGGATACCAAACCAGTCGCTGGGTATCGCAAGGTAGAGTCACCCCTTCGTAGCCCAAGCCTATGCTGAACCATGTCAAGCGAGCCACTTAAGGGTTGCCCCTCTTGGCATCCTCCTCCTTGTTCTTCGGCACGCCGACTATCTGCGGCACAGTGACGGCATTGAGACGACGGAAAGCCTGCAAGCCATAGTCAGCATTTGTCCAGACAGACTGACAAGACAAGTCAAGGCCTGCAATGAGAGTGCAGCCCTCACCCGCCAGACCCGAGTCTCCCAAGTGAAACTCCACAAATAGAACAGCCAGGCCTGGAGGTAGAAAGCCCACCAAATAGGACTCAGCACCTGGGAGAGACTCACGTTGCTAATGGCGCCGTCGGGCAGCGAGCCGTTCCACTTGTCCTCGACCTTTGCAATCTTGCCATCCTTGTCCGTGGCAATGGTGATGATGGACTCGATCGTCTTCTCCGCGCCAATGCCCTTGACCTTGTAGCGTGTCTTGAGGTTCATCGTAATCGGGTTGCCCGACGACGTCACCTCGTGGCTCAGGCGCTCAATCTCGCTGAACGCCGTCTGGAGGCCATACTGGTGGGTGCCTGTCAGCAAGGCCTTGGCTGCGTGCGGGAGATGTCATACCCATTGAGCCTCGTATTGCTTGCGGCCTTGGGCAATGGTGATGGGGTCGGAGAAGACGCCCTCGTCGCTCCAGAGCTGCAGCTTCTCAAGGCTTGGGCGGCCTGCGAAGAGGTCGAGCACGCTGCCGATGATCGTCTTCTGCTCGCTGCTGACGTCCACGCCGGGTGCAGCCTTGATGTTCTGGCTCTCAATCTTGAGGTTGTCCGTCGACATGTTGGATCGTTGATGGAGGGGTGATGGTCTTGCGAGACGGGAGGTGGTGGGTCCAAATGCTTTCAGGGTTTGCTGGACGTATCGTGGAGTGAAGGGACGCATGTGGTTTGGATTGCGGTAGAAAGGTTGAGGGATTGGGCAACCAGTGTCTTGACGACTATGAGGCAAGGCGCCGTACGGCATAGTGTAAGGGTCATAAGGAAGCGCACGTCATTGTTGATCGATCAATCTGGGGTCGAGCAGCGCCGATCCCGTCGGGTTTCCGATCATCTTTCAGTTCAAAGCGCACCTTGGGCCTCGGTGCCTATTGAACACGCAGCCCAAACAAGAACGCACCAGCTATGAACAGAGTCGAATACAGGGCACACCAGTCCACTGTCGGCCTCCCAGCGCCATTCACAATCAATATCGTCCCACACTTCCCAGCTGCTGTTGTCGGCAGATTGCTGCCCTTGGCCGTGATTGTCGAGCAGTAGTCTCCGTAGATGATTGGTGTCGTTGTTGATGTCTGGCCAATGATGATCACCCCGCCTGGGTTGGCCGTCGTTGGCGTCACGTACACTGTCGATTGCTGCCACTCAGCTGTCGTTGGCGTCTGGCTCACCCAGAGCGTGCTCGTGGTGGGCACCCAAGTTGTTGTGCTGGGCGCCCAAGTCGTTGTTGTTGCTGGCCAGTATGCGCCTGCACACGTCCGTCCGCTTGGACAGCATCCCACTTCGGAATCGGAAGCAAGTGCGCAGTAGTACCCCGATGCGCAGCAACTAGAGCAGCCTGTCAGGTCGTGCGTTCAAGGACTGGGATCAGGGCACTTACTAGTCTGACTCACCCAGCGAGCTGCATCCCACTGGCGCCTCTGCTGGACATTCGACCGGAGTGGCGGGTGTCAGTCCTTCTGGGGGAACTACGCAGATTGCCCCGCTCCAGGAGTAGACTTCGGTGTACTGTGCGCTTGTTGATAAGAAGCATGGCGACACGAGGAAGAATGCGAGGAGGTTTCTGGACATCGGTGCCATGAGTCGCGAGGGCACCCAGATGCGACTTCACAAGATTGCGAGGGTGCGGCGACAAGATGTGGTGGAATTTCTTCACGCAAACCAGCTGTCGTTTCTCCAGGATTTTGGGCATGCAACCGATCATTATCTGCTCCCTGCAAATGTTGTCAAGCCTACAGCGATGGCAAGCAGCCTCATTGGCAAGACGCATGCAGTGAGATGCACTAGCGAGCTTGCTCCCTTGTCGGGTTGCCATGACATTTGGCAGTGCTGTGACCAGGGCCTTTGTGCATTGCGGCACAGATGGACAGGCTGGGACGTAGGGAGCAGCTGGTTACAATCCTTCTAGTCTTGCAACCGACAATGCTCGTCGCATTGCAAATGGGATGAGAGACGGTGACGATGTTTGTTGATTAGGTTTCTTATCGCGCAGCCTTGGCACGGGCAAAGGCGGGGATCTGTGCGGGCTGTAGATTTGAGGCGTAGATTGATTTCGTGTTTATCAAGACGCGCTTTTGCCTCCTACCTTGCTGGTTTAAGCCCCTGCTCCTGGAAAGAAAGCAAGCTCGAGGAATGACATGAGCCATGGTCACCTGGCTATATACCCGGCCAAGTACTTTGGGACTTCGCCAACGTACGACCACTGGTGCAAGCTCTCCGCCGCCGACGTGCATGCGCTCCGGGAGCAGAGCGGCTTCGAGGGCAAGCCTTCCATCATCGTCTTCTGCTTGAACGATCCACATTCTAAGACCGAACTGCAGGCCAGAATGTCTACTTCCACCTGAATCATCCGATCCGCTTCGTCTACATTGTTGCGCCAGTCGTTTGCATCGACGATGTCACTCCCAAAATGACGCTCATCACCCTGGATGACAGCAGCGGCGCTTGCATTGATGTTCGCATCCTGCGCCAGGACAGCACGCTTACTGTTGTCAAGGACTTGATCATCAAGTCCTCACTAGGAGTGTTTGAGGTGTGCACAGCCGAGCAGCGGACGAACGGCGCCCCGGTGATCAAGCAGAAAGTCGACATCGGCACCATTGTCAAGGCGAAGTGCACCATCTCGTCTTTCCGCGGGGTCCGTCAGTTGGATCTGAAGAGGATCAGTGTTGTTGAAGACACCGCAGACGAGGCTGCATGCTGGGCAGCAGCAGCGCAGTTCAAGAAGGAAGTCCTATCCAAGCCCTGGGTCTTGACCCGAGAGGGCCGCATTGAGTTTGATCGACAGGCGAGGGAGGACGAGGAGGCTGTGGCGAAAGCAGGGGTGGAGCGGAGAGAGCACGCTGAACGTCGAGAGGAGCGGCGCAAGCGACGGGCTCTTCACGAGGAGAAGAAGAGGAAGGCTGCCGCAGCCGAGTTGGATACCAATGCCTTACTTTGACGACCAACTTCAATCGTCGCTGTGGAGTGAACGTAGCCGGACGAGGCCATGTTAGAGCATACACGGTGCTCAACGAACGCCGCACCGCAGAAGTACGCCGCAATTCCCACTACATCAAGGTCCCCGGACGAACGCACACTTTTCATTAGCCCTTGCCGCGGCTTTCTTTTTCGATCCTGTGATACCTCCTCTCTTACGTGAGGATATGAGACTCGCATCCAAGATCCATCCACCGTTCTACCACGTGGGAGATCGACAGCGCTAGAATCTGTGGAGCGCGGCCCGAACAGGCAGGTACCAAACATTTTAACCCGTCTCCATCTTTTACTGCTTGCTCCAACATCTTATAATGGGGACATGGTTGGAGATCTGCACACAAGCCGCTGCAGTGACGGCATGGTGCAACAAGCAAACGCTTTACCAGCAGCAGCATATAAGGCAGAGCATTCCTGCGTAGTGGAGAATTATTTCGACTACAGCTCAACGACCTTGACCACAAGTATAATGAAGCTCGCTTTCCCCATCGCAGCCGCCAGTCTTTTCGGTATTGCAAAAGCTTTCGGTATTCCAAAAGCTGGCATTTCTCCTCTATGTCCCCTAGGACCCACTGCACCATTGAGCTGCCACAACACGACAGTAGTCCAGAACACGTGTTGCACAGAAGTGCAAGGACAGGTCCTCCAAGTCCAGTTCTGGGACACCGATCCTGCTACCGGTCCGCCCGATTCCTGGACCATCCACGGTCTCTGGTAGGGACGTATGTGCCGTTGTAACATGGCAGTCGCTGACACTGTCCAGGCCAGACTATTGTGATGGCACATACACCCAGTATTGTGATGCTAGCCGCGAGCATTACAACATCTCCTGCATCCTCGAGTCCTACCACCGCTACGACATCCTCGACTTCATGAAGCAGTATTGGAAGGATGACGGCGGCGAAGACGAGTCGTTCTGGGAGCATGAGTGGAACAAGGTTCTCCTCTCCCTCTCGCAACACCCATTCATGACAGACGCTCATTAGGATACAGCACGGCACTTGCTACAGCACGCTGAACCCAACGTGCTACAAGGATTACACTCCACAAGAGGAAGTCGTCGACTTTTTCCAGCGCACGACCAGCCTGTTCAAGACACTGCCAACTTATGATGTACGCCCTCAAGGCCTAGAGAATGAGTGCTGGACTGACGCTATACAGTACCTCGCAGCTGCGGGCATTTACCCCAGCGCCACAAGGAACTACACGTACGACGAAGTGATGGCTGCTCTGCGCGCCCCCCGCGGTGTCAATGCGACGCTCGAATGCGACGAGGGCCAGCTTTACGAGGTCTACTACACATTCTACGTGCAGGGCTCGGTCGCAGATGGCGTCTTCGTGCCCGGGGAGCCTGTGGGAGAGGGCGTTGGATGTCCTGCGTCGTTCCAGTACTTGCCCAAAAACGAGAGCTCGGTGCCTAAAGTCAGCGCCACGACTTGTCCGGCTATCAGTGCGGCGATCACTGCTTCGCCGACTGCGAAGAGGGTGTGAGCATGCGTACATGGATCAATGCGGGAGGTAGATGGTTATTGAATAGTGAATTTGTGTTCCGCCTCGGGCTAGATCTCCTGCCAGTTTGACCTCACCAGCTCCTTGCCGTCGGGTTTATCACGTAGGCGTACCCTTAATCCTGCCGCTTGATGAAGTGTCTGAGTGCGGGCGGCGCCCCTTAAGCTGCTCCTTGTCTTGCCGTCTACGCCGTACAGGATGGTTGCCAGGGAGTTGTTCTTATATGCCGCCACGTCATTGCTGCGTGTCTCTTTAATCAGGAGGATTGTATAGACAGCACCGCCTGTGGGACAAGTAAGCATGTGTCGTATCGTGTTGCGAGCAGTAACGATGGAGTAGCATACCTAAGACGACATCGACCGGAAGGCAGAAAAAGCCCCAGCGGATATGGTAGTGGAGCGCCCACGGTACCGAGACACCTTGCTGAGAATATCCGTCGTTGCGAATTGCAGCCGAGAGGCTTTTCGCCAGCGTGTCGAATGTAGTTGTCAAGTTTTTCGAGTCCCAAAATGGTTGGAGTAGTTGCGTAGAATAGCCAACTATCTGAGTGTCTACTGCCTGTCCGAACTGATCAAGACCTGCCGATCCTGGCTGATCAAGACCATAAAGGTTCGGCGTGGTCTCCGTGGCGTTTGGCAATGGGAGCATGGTGGCTAGCAACCATGCTGTGCTATCCAGCGCCGCTTGAGAGGCATTGAATTCCTCCGTATACCCATACCACGACGGCTCCATGTCATTCGGGTCGAGCTGGAAGTCGTGCCTAGAGACGTAGCCGGCGTGGTAGATCGGATGCCAGTCAAGAGTTCCCAGCGCTGAATAGTTGAATATACTAACTCCTAAGGACCCGGACCCATCTGCTAAGTACACGTGATTGTCGAATTGCCAAGATGTTGACACCTTTGTCTGGGTCGACCGGATCACCTCTTCCACGAGAATACCATCCGTAGCGTTCGACTGGTATGCGTTAAGACAAAGATACAAGCCACACTCAGTAGCAATCGGTGAACTGTCTAGCCAGGAAGTCTCATGCGCAAGCCAGCTTTCGCCTCCTTTTGTAATCGTGACGGTTGCTAAAAGTGTTTCGTACTGTTGGAAATTGACGGTGAGAGCCGGGTCGGAACTCGATGCCGCAACCATATAGATCGAATACTTTTCGTAGTCGTCTACGAGCCCAAAAAAGTTGGTGATTGAGAGCCCGAGATGTGGAAGCTTGCTTGTCGTAAAGAAAT
Source organism: Rhododendron ferrugineum (assembly GCA_025642025.1). NCBI lineage: Eukaryota > Viridiplantae > Streptophyta > Magnoliopsida > Ericales > Ericaceae > Rhododendron > Rhododendron ferrugineum. Next base: position 2,289 of record JAOTQK010011187.1, on the reverse strand, counting down.
CGTCCGTTGAGTTTTCGAAGGTGGCAGAGGAACTGACGTCGAAGCAGGCGCTACACACTACGATCGAGACCATAGGCTCCCATGTACAGTAGTCTTGGAAGGGCAGGAAAAGGACAGTGCAGACGTATTTAAACTGCTCGAGTCCTGCAAGCCGGTCATGAGAGCGGCATTGATTTCAAAGGCCGCCGCGAGAGTGGCAGGGAAGTAAAGGATTCCATCGGCATTGAGCACAGGGTTTTGCCATCTGTCAGCGAGAAGGCTGTGACCAATACAAAATGTCTGACCTACCACCTACATACAGAGTTTCAGAGCCCGAAGTGAAATCGAAAGCCGAAGGCATCAAGACATTGCTATCCCACGTGATTACCGAGGTCCCGGTAGTGGTGATGAGAGCCTGTAGAGCTGTTTCCATGAACAGGCCAAGGACGGTGGTAAGAGCGCCAACCGAAAGCAGGTGTCTAAGGTGTGCCTGTCAGCTCTTAGTGAATCAGCACTATGTTAATAGTACTTACCGGACGCGTAAGTGTCAGAGTAGTGTAACACTGCCCCAGGCACCTCGACTAGCCTGGTCTACTTTATCGAACAACACTAAAGGGCTATGTCTCTTCCTATACCAATTCCACTTCCCCTGACCTAGCGCATTGGCTATAGAGAATAGGATGGCAGTACGTGCAATAGTACCTCCAAGAAAACTCGTAACAGTATTGACGGAGAAGTCGAAGGACCACGAAGACAAGGGCTTTTCATCGAACTTTGCCAAGATTGATGCAATGGCTACCATACATCCGGCGCTGATGATCAAGCAGATGATCTCGAAGATCCAGAATCTGTCGAGGAGCCCTAGCGTTGCCCGGATCTGCCTCGGAGGCTCGACAGGATCGTCCACATCGGTCGAGTTTGGCTCTGGCATTCTAACACAGGGTGAGCTGGTTGTATGACAGAGCGACGTCTCTGCTTACTTTTGATAGCCCTCGTTGGAGTTGGGGTATGCCGAGTTGGCAGCCATGAGCCCCGCACTCGAGCTGTATGAGGAGGTGTACGTCTTCATTGGGATATCCAGAGATGAATGCGACATGATAAGACTTGGTCTCGGAACAGGAAAGAGGGAGAATAGAAACGACTGGTGTCTAGGATACGAGCGGGGTCGAGGGCCTTTATCATGCGGGCACGCCGGTACCTGAGGCAACATAGCGCGCTCTGTGCAAGGTCCTTATCAATGCGCCTGTAATGCTTTCCTTTCCCTCAGCCGCAGTGGCGGTAAACCCTGCAGCTACGGCATGGATTTGTCCCATCCTTACGGCCAAATGCGATAAGCTTCGAAAGCAAAAGTTACCTAACTTACGGTTCAGCGAGGACGATGTGGAAGCCTATCTGTACTGGCAATCGTCCTCGAACTTAATTTTGTGGGATACGCTGTTCCCAAGTCCAAAGAGCGAAAAGAGTTGCCGTGATGATCGTTCGAGTCTTGGTCACGACCGCTACGTATGGAATTTGCAAGTCCGCCATGTACGGGACGAGAAATCGTTGGGAGCAAATTCCGGTCAAGAACTCGGCCAATGTTTTCCATACATATTGGCGGGGACTGGCCGGGGTACCAGAGATGACGATTCGATAGCAGACGCAAAGATTCAGGGACCGGGAGTTACAGTAGCGCGGGGCAAGTGACGGCCTAATCGAGGTCCACCAGGTTTGTCTGCGAGACGGCAATGAGACTCTGGAGTGATGCTTGAGGTATTCAAGGATCCTTTCGAGTCCCGGCTCCCTGACCTCGACTCCTCAGGCTATCTATCCCTGACCGATCAATTCACCTTGTCGGCGGCCAAGAGCGCCTGAGATCGTAGATCATACATACATGCATACATACATACATCAGCCCGTTACACCCTACAATAAGGTATTCTCCGCTATGCCACGCTATGCTCTCGATAGAACTCGACACCATGTCAAATTAATAACCTTCAATTTTTCTTCTCCTTACAGCACAACCCCTCCCAGTCCCAGCCCACACCTCAAAGCCCCAAACCTACCGCCCAGCAACACTCATGCGCCACCTAAGGATATTCTCTCTCTGCGCAGGCTCCATGCCAGCAAGCTGCATCTGCTCCTGCGCCGTCATGCCGGGGAAGCCAAGCGGCATCATGGGCACGGCCATGGGCACGGCACCGCGCTGGATCTCCATTGGCATCTGTGGCACGACGCCCATGGGCTGCGAGTACTGCATCGGGCCCGCGGTGGCCATGACGGGAAAGTGCTGGTACGGCGCAGCCATCATGCCGTTCATGGGCATCT
>JAOTQK010011103.1:0-24851 GCA_025642025.1 Rhododendron ferrugineum | reverse complement strand
AACTTGGGCTTCGAGCCAGAATTGTAAATTTTGAATGTGACTTCAGAACGGGAAAAGATATGTCTTTTGGGTATTATTGATACTTCAGAAATGATTTTATTTATTGTAAGCGACTATTATTTATGTTGAAAATCGAGGGCGTGACATAAGCGGTGAGTTTCAAACCCAGAATTTGTTGCCTGCTATGATACCAAATTAAAGCATCCAACTCCAAATCAATTGCCAAATGCCAAAGAGTGAAGAGACCGCCCGAGCTCATATACTAGTTTTTGAGGTGATAATTAACCGATGTGGGACAATTTCCAAAACTCCCCCGCACGTACGACCCCTGACTTGCACGTGGAGAGGTCATCAAATGATCAAGAATACACGGATCACAATGAAACAAAGTGCAACTATAGCACAAACAAAGGGGAAAAGCCTCCGAAAATCTCGCTCTGATACCATATTAGATTATTGATCACCAACTCATCTAAAAACTTAAGTTGTTAGAGCATCCGCAATGTAATAATCAAAACTTGTCACGTCAGCTTTTGATTATTCATTTAGAGGGTTGCTAAAGTTAGCAATGTGAAGTCACACATTGTTACTTTTGATTATTCAAATGCCCAAATTTGATTATTGGTTAGGAGGTTGCTAACTTTGATTATTACAATGTGAGCATTTTTTTAAGCACACATTGCTAACTTTAGCAATCTTTTGATTTTGATTATTACATTGTGGATGCTCTTAGAGAGATAGGGCAATTTTATTATTTATATTCTCAACACCTTTCTCCCTCTCTCTCTTGACACTCTCACTCTAGCTCTCTCTATATATCTCTCAATATCTCTCCGAGAGAGAGAGAGAGAGAGAGAGAGAGAGAGAGAGAGAGATCTTGTCACTCTATCCTCTTCCAACCTAGACCTATCACTCTATCCTCTTCCAACCTAGACCTATATAAAAAGAACAAAAAAAATATATTCCCAGCTTATTATAAAAGAGCATTGAAGTCGTGTTGGAATAAGTAGTCGAAACTACTCAAGCAGCCATATCAGCAACATCAAAGAATAATGCACGTAAGAGTTCAATGAACAAAACATTGTGAACCATACAAATACCTCAATAGCTATGGAACAATGGGGCGTTAGTTCTACAGACATCAATCATTCAGCCTTTACCAATATCTCCGAAAATAAACAAAGCATCAACTCAAAGAGCAAACAAAAACTTGCCAAGTATCCATCATTCAACTAAGACATACTTTCCTACAATTCCAGTCCAAGAAAACACCACTGCACAAGACTAAAAATAAACGCACATTGTTGCTTCCAACTGCGATGTACATGGGTACATACTCTATCAACAATAACCTAAAGGTAGTCAGCATTGAAAGTGAGCTCATCCGAAAGGGAATGCATTGATTCTTTGTTCGCCAATTACGAAGGAACGCCAAATTTGAATTACGGGTCCCTAATGAGAACCCACCTTAACCCACTGTGACGAGGGGAGTGGCCAACTAAGAAAACAAGTTACATGGTACGATATCAGAATGAAGCGTAAAATTAGTAAAAATATGTGGACTGTGATAATAATAGGGCTAAAAAAAAGTAGGCCATGAAAAGACTGGTAACACATGTAGTAGTACAACAAATAACAAATGTATTAGCATGCATAACATTTACCGATTCGCTTTATCTGGGCTAGTCTCCTCAACGAACACTTTCAACTTCAAATGGGTACTGCTGGATTCTCTTATCACAACCAGCTCTGCAGATTTCCCAACCTTTTTCCACATTGCATTATAGAACTGAAAGCCCCACCAGGAGAAAGATTAAATTAACAATAGCAGGATAGTCTTAAGTGGTAATTGAGTAAATTTTGGAAAACAAATTTACAAAAAAGAAAATCTCATAAGAATGTCGATAATGAAATGGCAAATTAGTTATTGATAATCGCTAGGCAACAGAGGGGCCACTTCAGCACTAAGTACCTTGACAACGTATTACCAGAGTAGGCACCATAGCACCAAACCATCCAAAGAAACATGGCTCACAATTTGACATTTTCAATCAAATTGGAAGTACAAATGCGCAATGGAAACCTAGGTTATGAGGACATGGAAAAAATTAACAAAGTCTTTAGATGCAAAAGCGAAAGACGAGGCAGTTGACCTGTTATGAGGCAAGATGTAAGCCTCAAGGGGTTGAGGCGTAAGCCTTTGGAGTTTTTCTTTCTTATCTATAAAGAACAAAAGTAATTACAAATACCACGACAAGAGGTGATAGTTCCCATACAAAGGCATGTTACTAAAGATGAGAAAACAATAAATGAAATTCACGAACAAACATGTTTTTTTTTGCTCGGCAAACGAAACTTTTTATTAACTCGAAGAGGGTACATCGAGAAGACAAGAGCACGAAAAAAGAAAGACAAAACCGTCCAACAGAAAGTTGGACATTACACCACCCGAGTCACTACTAAATCCTTAGCTTTCAAATTCCGTCCAAATAACCCTTAAACTCCTCCACCGTATATATTTTAATCTCAAACTTGGACTTCATCCACATAGCCACTCTAGTCTTCACAAGCTCACCCACTCCCCAATACTTGTTGTAGCATTGTTAAAAACATAGTCATTTCTTACTAACCACAAGGACTAGAGAGTTGCATAAAAGGTAGCTTCCCACAAATGTTTCTCCAAATTTCTAAACCTGCTATCAAACCACCATAGTGCCAAATCTCCCAAGGAAGGAGGGCATACCCACATTACATGCCACCAGTCCAGAATGAGAGACCATAAGTCCCACGAGAACTGACAGTGTAAAAACAGATGTAAGGGAGTTTCCAGGTGCACCGAACACAACGGGCAAAGCTGCTGCTGATCCTCTTGAATCAGATTCCTACTAAAAATCTCTGATCTAGTAGCTACTCTGCTCTGAATTGCCATCCATGCAAAGACTACCACCTTAGGGGGGCTAAGGTTCTTCTAGAGTGATCCCAAAACCTGATTCCTAGCATGACTTTGCTGCTCCCATTGGTAGTATAGTGATTTTACTGTGAAACAATTGTCCGAAGCCCATTTCCATTGTAAATTATCACTCTTGGATTGATCCAATGTCACAGATTGCAATCTTTGCTTTAATTCCTCCTCAATCGGTTTCTCCCAATCGCGTAACACCCTTCTAAATTGTAGATTCCACCTCTCACTCCCAAAACCATTCTTCACTGAACTAATCACCTCCTCTTTTTGAGTAGAAAGTAGATATAGTCCAGGGAAAGACTCTTTGAGAGTATTGTCTCCAAGCCACAAATGGTTCCAGAAAGAAGTTTCCAGTCCAGAGTTAACCTGAATTCTAAAGCCATCCATGATTATCGAACTAATACATGAGGAGGAGTCCCCTACAGAGCAAATATCCCTCCATAAATTAGTAACACGTCCGGACGATGGCAAATGAGGTAGCCATGCTGCCCATTCCAGCTTGTACTTTGCTCTGATAACCTTGACCCAAAGCGAATCTTTATCCTTATTGAATCTCCACCACCACTTAGCAAGAAGTGCAAGGTTTTGTTGTATCAATTTTCTCACTCCAAGTCCACCAAACTCCTTTTTCGCGATTGAATCCCACTTCACCAGATGTAGCTTTTTCTTTTCCACTGTGTCACCCCCCAAAAATTGTCTCTGTAATTTCTCCATCGCCTTTGCTACAGTCACTGGTAGTTTGAAGATAGACATGTAATATGTTGGCAGATTAGAAAGTGAAGAATTGATAAGAGTAAGTTTGCCACCCAAGGAATTGTTCGTCCTCCTCCACACACTTAACCTTTTCTCCATCCTGTCCAAAACTGGTTCCCAAGTTTTGATTCTGCTGGGGTTGGCTCCAAGAGGCAATCCCAAGTACTTGATTGGTAAGGATTCAATTCTGCACCCCATTACCTGAGCAAGGGATTCCACGTCTTGTTGTTGGACATTGATACCACATAACGAACTCTCGGAGAAGTTAATTTTCAGCCCAGACATGAGCTGAAAACATCTCAAAATTCTTTTGATATTAGCCATCTCCTCTCTATCATTGTTGCAAAATATTAAAGTATCATCCGCAAATTGTAGATGAGACACCGATACCCCAGTGGATCCAATCTTCATCCCTCTGATTATATTTAACTCCTTTGCTCTTTCCAACAAAATGTTAAGAGCTTCCACAACTATATTGAAAAGAAAAGGGGATAAAGGATCCCCATGTCTGAGGCCTTTCTGAATTCTAAACTCCTTAGATGCAGAGCCGTTGATCAAAACTGACATGGTAACTAATGAACAACATTCCTTAATCCAGCTACACCATTTCTCCCCAAAACCCATTTTTGCAAGTAAATCAAGTAGAAATCCCCAATTGACAGAGTCATATGCTCTTTCAAAATCAATTTTAAGAAGTAAACCCCCTTGATTACTATTCTTCCAACTATGAATGACCTCATTAGCTATGAGAACCGCATCCAAAATTTGTTTACCTCCAACAAAAGCAGCTTGAGATTCACCAATAATTGAAGGTAAATTAATTTTGATTCTACTAGCCAACACTTTAGCTAGCACCTTATAAACCCATCCCACCATACCAATAGGTCTATAATCTTTAAAAGACAAAGGGCAGTCCACCTTAGGAATTAAAGATACGAAAGTAGAATTGATACCTTTAGTGAGATTTCCGTTGGCATGGAACTCCGGAAACACACCCCCCAACACAAGTCTAGATGATCCCTCCTCTTTGAAGTTACTGCTAAAGTGCTCAACTGCCACATCCTTAATTTCACAAGGGTCTTCCACAGCTCTTCCATTGACAGAGATTGAACCCACCATGTTTCTTCTGTACCTATTGTTAGCCACAACTTCGAAGAATCTGGTGTTTTTATCACCCAACTTCAACCAATTTGCCCTGGATTTTTGTCTCCACATTGATTCCGTCAAATGAGACAATCTCCAAAACTCAGTTTTAGCTTTGCATTTTGATGCTTTCTCCTCTGCGGTGAGCTGTCTTTCTTCTGCCAGAAGATCAAGTTGGTGAAGTTCAGCTTCGAATACCTTTAATGCTGAATTAACATCCCCGAATTCTTCTTTATTCCACACCTTCAGCTTCTCCTTAATGGCCTTCATTTTCTGCATAATAATGAAGCCAGCCCACCCATCCACCTGAGTGTTATTCCTCTTCATACAGTTAGGATTAGACAACCAGATATCCATGAATTTGAACGGTTTAGGGCCCCAATCCCTACAGTCATCCATAATTGCTACCGGACAGTGATCGGATATTGGTCTATGCAGTCCCCATTGAAGCACTTTAAATTCTTGAATCCAACTTGGAGACAATAGAAATCTATCCAAACGGCTATGAACAGCATGGTCTTGGTAGTTGGTCCATGTATATTTCCTACCAATCATAGGAATATCCACCAATTCCATATTGTTGCAGAAATCCACAAAATCCCTCATACCCCTCTCCATCCTCAAACAACCCACCCTCTCACCAGGGCCTTTGATTTCTTAAAGTCACCCCCAACACACCAGGCCACCTGAGAGTTTTCTTTGAGGGCTAGGATCTCCTCCCATCAAACTCTTCTATTCACCACATCGTTTGGGGCATATACATTAACAATAATACAAGGAAAAATACAGTTAATAACACCGTGCAATACTATAAAGGATCTGCGAAGAGTAATAGATTCTGCTTTGAAAAATTCCTTGTTCCAGATAACCAACAAACCCCCCGAAGCCCCAATAGCATTTGAGCAAGCAAAATCCAAGTCGGCATTCCCCCAAAGTTTCTGAATTGCTACTCTATCCACATGCTCCAGTTTTGTCTCCTGAATTAACACCATATCAGGATTCCTCTTTTTGATAAGCTTAGACAAAAATCTCTTTTTTGCCAAGCTTCCCAAACCTCTTATATTCCAAGTCAAAATCTGCATTACAACTGACCTACCCAACAGGAACACCACAAAGAGGGGAACACCTAACCCCCCGCTTCTCTCTCAAGCATGAGAGAGTATTCCTGAGATTCAATTTCTTTCATCTTTCCAAGAATCACATCATCACAAGGCAAGAAATTGATACCTAGTTGACCTCCAATCACCATAGACGCAATGATCTCTCTGCATACTAGGGAGTTGCTTTGCAGCGTTTCACCCGACGAAGAGCAATCGTTCTCCACAAGACTGGGGCCTCGATCCACCACCTCACGTAAGGTCAAGAGATTAGACAAGTGACTTTTTCTCCTTCTCCTACACTCAGCATTATTGAGATCAACCATCAAATTAATACTTGGAATTTGTGAGAGCCTCACCATCTGATTTTCTTCCCCAAGAAGGGCATCCCCCTCAATACCAGGTTCAAATAATTGGGGGAGAATGGTCTCCGGAACCCTAGAATCAGAGATCACTTGAACTAGCAAGTTATTAGGCCCACCACCCTGTGAGTTGGAAGAGCCATCAAGCCCAACCTCCCCCTCTTGGGCTTCAGAGAGAGCTTCAGAATGGGCTACAAAGCCCAATTCCACATCCTCACCCTCCACAGAACCCACTGAGTCCTCCACTCGAGATTCAAACTCCCCTGACAAGGTAGGCGTATTGGCTTTCTCAGACATTAAATGCTCCTCTGCATTTACATGCTTTGTGCCCCTGAGCCCAACACAGTTTTTATCCTTCCCCTGCATAGCTGCCCCCATAGCTGAGCTGACCCATCCTTCACCTACCACTTCATTTCTATTGGTTACTTTTTCAACGGGCCTTTCCACATCATCATCGTCTTCCTTCCCAGCTTTAGAAACCACCTCCATGGCGTCTTCCATCGGAGATAGCTTCTGGATGCAGGTATCAACAGAGGCTTCCACTTCATCTGGACTAACAAAAGTAGAATCCTCAAAAACTTTGACATCATACACTACCCCTTCAACCTCAATTTGAATCCATCTATTTATAGGTTGAATCTCTTCCGTAGCAATCAATATTCTCCCTTTTGCAAAGGATAAATCTTTAAGAGTTGCCTCATCCAACTTAATGAAATAGCCCCAAATCCCACCAATCTGTTTGAAGGTTTTGGCATTCCACACATTAAGAGGGACTCCCTGGCAACTTAACCATACAAACTGATCAAGGCTTGCCGGTTCACCCCTCCATGGTTTCACCGATTCAAACCAACGTTTCATCTAGGGTTGCATAATAAGGGTATCTCTGATCTCTTGGCTTTGGAAAGTTATCAATACTGATCTCCCTCCTAATGCCCTGAACTGAGCAACCCTATCAGTTTGCAAGCTAAAGCTTGCTTCCAAGGTTTTCATAGAAACAATTCTATGCATGACTGCAACTGCACTCCTGAATAACCACCCATTCCCAACAGGATTAATATGCATTTTGATACTCTGTTCTATACCCTGCTTGGAGGATTCCCCTTCCAGAGCCTGAACAAAGGAACGGCCATTGCCACACATAGACCCGAACTCCACCCCTCTACCTTTCTCAGTCACCTCCCCTGTTCTTAAAGATGAATTAATGTTTCCTTTTTCCTTTGACAACTGCTGCTTCCCCTCTTGGTACTTCGACAACTTCACTATGGGTTTCTCATCAGAATAACCAAAACATGCCTCTTTGACAAAGAGTCTATCATTTTCCACCCATACCCCATTCATTCTCGAAACTGCCATGCTAGCTGACACATGACATTCATACCTAACAAACCCAAATTTCTTACTAGTACATTTACTCCTTTTCCTTGGAATAAATGCATCCTTAACAACTCCAAATTTATTAAAGGTTCTCTGCAGCCAGATCTGATCTTTATGGTCAGGGATGTTATCCACAAACAAGGTGTAAATCTCCTCGACCCCTGACTTACTTGCCGAACAGTTTCTGTGGCTCTTGATCACTGGAATCCATCCACCCTCATCTCTCTTAGCTTTCCCTCTCTCTCTCTCTCTCTCCCGCTCTCTCTCCATTTTAGTCTTAGGTTCAGTTTCAGTTTTTTGCTGAAAGTCCATGAACAAACATGTTAAGGCATAAAACATAGCGCAATAATAGAACCAACCTTTAAAAGCACACTAAGTCGTCTCGCAAATACGCAAAAAAAACCTTCTGTCTTTGCATCAACAACTCATGGCGAACCAACTTTCACTCACCAAAATAAATTGACTCTTCTTATCCATTCGCCTCTGTTATCTAGGCGAAAAAGGCATGAAAAGTGTACACCTCCCATGGATGGCCACAGATCTTTGTGGTTCTCTAAAAATAAACACCCAGGAGCGTTTTTGTTGCACCTCCCCCCAAGGCGAGCCCCAGAATCACCTTTGAAAGCATTGGCTACATGGAGGGTTTCCCTCTTGATGACCAATGGGTAAGTCGCATAACCCCCGGGTCACTCTTAATACACAAGATCACAAGAAGGTGGAGGACAGGAGGAACCAAGCATCTTAGGGAGGCAGTGAAATGTAGTGTGTTGCTCGATCCTCGATGGAGGAACCAAACCGTCAAGACTTCCAAAATTGTGGGTTGGCAAATAGAGCGAGTCAGTGAAATGTAGTGTGTCGCTCGATGGAACTTCAAGGCAATCAGACGAAGATTGCAAGTTCCTTAACTCGGTTCCCTCAAGCATGTGCTAAATGCGAGTTTATGATGGTAATGATGAAGATAAAATAATAATGAGGGCAAAGATAGTCATGCTATTTTCTGTCTTACAAATGAGGAAAAGGATATAGAAGGAATGAAAGCATGAGATAAAGAAAATGGAACACAGTTTATTCTTTTCCACACATTTTTTATGTTATTTCTTCATGTTGAAGTACTCCAGAAGGAGCATGACAAGCTATTTAAGTGAAGCAGATTTTGCCTCCACAAAAACAACAATGAATATAGTGATGTACCTCCAAAACACCTCGAACTGAACTGTCTCCAAATTGAATAATGATATCATCCTTGAGTATTCCAGCTTGTTCAGCAGGAGATCCTTTTACAACCTAATAGTCTTTAGAAGATTAGGTGGTGCAATATGCAATCAGCAGGAATATCTCAATCAGGAAAGACATCAACGCATCCATAACAAGACACACTTAACAATACATTCTCATCATAGGAAATCTCCTCTATGTATGTATCGTACTTACTAACCAAATACTTCAAGTCCACCATGAATAATTACATACAATAATTGAAGCAACAATAATATATATCAAAAGTCGCCCAGAAATACATTTTGCAGCTACTCCGATAGCAACCACCTCAATATCCTAGATATGCTAAAGCTTTCCAGTATTTTTCATATTGCCATCGCACAGCCAAAAAAGAAATTTTGCCTCAAAAAAATCTTGTCCACCTAAGACAAACTTTAGTAGAGAAAATACCTTTTGCACAAGTACACCGCTGGAGATATTGAACTTCGACTTAATTTTTTCCAACTTGCATATGCTTAACACACACAGATAAGTCAAGTCCATGCCAAGCCAAGGTCGACGGGGTTCCCTATGCCATGATTACAAACCATTAGACCGTCAAAGCTAGCATCATAATGCTTTTCAAAAATTAATTTGTCTAAAAAGATAGTTCACAGAAATCCAATAAAACTTTGACTCTATACCACCACTTTTCTGGGAGAGTGAACGTTACACAGAGGCTATCTAATTGAGGAAACAGCAATAAAGCAATTTTGGATGGGAACATACCTATTTCTTTCAAATCGCTTCAAGCACTTCAAAACTATGTTGATTGGCAAAAAAGGGGTACAGTAGCTGTCGTAAAAATTCAGCCCAATAACTTCACCATGACAATTGATAAGGGGTCCCCCAACACCAGCCTAGCAAAAAAAGTAGTCACTTGAGCTGGAAAAATGCAATAAAAACATCATAACCCACTCAAACATCGTCTAGTTGTGGTGGGGTTGCTCGGCGGTTATGGGGGCGGCGGTTAGGGTGGTGGTCGGGACTGTTATGGTTGCAACTTGCGTCATTTACAAGTGTTTACTGCTGTTTGATTCGTTTAATGTGGTTTGCTCTTAGGGTAGTTAGTGGCGCGGGCGGGTTGGGTGTCGATTGTGATGCATTTTGGGCGGTTCCGGGGACAACTAATTAGACACCTAAAAAAACACCTCATAGTTCCCGATCAAATTTTAATGATCCGAGCCGCTCAATGCGATCAGAACGTGATTTTAAGGGTAACCGAGAGAAATCAACAAAAAAAAAGACCGGGAAGGGCTTGATCTGAGCAGTTTATAGCTCAAATTTGATGAACGGTTCAATTAAAAACTGCTCAAAACAAGCACTTTCCGGTCATAGTTTTTGCTAATTTCTCGAGGGCACCCTTAAAATCACATTCTGCACACATTGAACGGTTCGGATCATAAAAATTTAACCGGGAACTATGAGATTGAGATTTGGGGTGTTTTTTTAGGTGTTTAATTGGTTGTCCGTAGAACCGCCCCGTGTATATATATATATACACCACAGATCAAGTGAGGGATCCCTTATTTTTGTTAAAATGTGGACCTCCCCTTTTCCGATCAAATTTTGATGATCCGAACCGTTCAACGTGTGCAGAATGTGATTTTAAGGGTCCCCGAGAGATATTAGCAAAAAAAATGACCGGGAAGTGCTTGTTTTGAGCAGTTTTTAATTGAACCGTTCAATGAAAACTGCTCAGCTCAAGCACTTCCCAGTCATTTTTTTGCTGATTTCTCGTGGGGACCCTTAAAATCACGTTCTAATCACATTGAACGGTTCGGATCATCGAAATTTGATCGGGATTGTGAGGTCCGCATTTTATTAAAATCTAACTAATATATATATGTAAAATCAGAAAGCTTCTAACGAGGGATCCCTTGACTTGCTAAGTTGCGGACCTCCCCTTTCCCGATCAAATTTTGATGATCCGAGCAATATGTCCAGAACGTGATTTTAAGGTCCGCGCAAGAAATCGGCAAAAAATAAGGGTCCGCGCGAGAAATCGGCAAAAAATATGACCGAAAAAGACTTGATTTGAGCAGTTTTTTTATTGAACCGTTAAATGAAAACTGCTCGGATGAAGCACTTCCCGGTCATATTTATTGTTGATTTCTAGTGGAACCTTTAAAATCACGTTCTGATCACATTGAACGGTTCGGATCATCAAAATTCAATCGGAAAAAGGAAGGTCCGTATTTTAACAAAATGAGGGATCCCTCATTAGAAGGGAACTGATAATATTATATATATATATATATATACACACACACACACACACACACACATAAGAGAGGGGAAAAGAGGGTACAGAATTATTACTTTACGAATTTCGCAATTAGCCTTGAAAAGCTCTCTGCAGTCAAACTTGCAACGTTCATGGCTACACAACAGAAAGTAGAACAAGTGTAGTTTTTGTCAAGACTAGCATTGTAATCATAATGCAATAGCGAGGCTAAGAGCAGCGATTCATTTTCTTCAGAATTAGCAGCTTCATACCAACTCAATGTTATGATTTCAGAAAACTGTACATGCACTAAGATATGTCTTGCATGCACGCAATTGAGTCAGAAAACAGCGCGACAATTTCTTCAAATTTAACAAGTTTGTACCAACTCAGTGTTATCTATCTATACCTACAATAAGTGGTGGTCAGTGTTTCCTTTGTCATTTGCGGAACTAAAAATCTTACTCGGCCCTCCTTTTGGCCCATCCACTCTCACTATTTCACCTACATCAAGGACCCGCATCAAATAAACCTACAATTTAATTCTGCATTCGCATATTTATACCATGACCCATCACTTTTAGATAGCACATATCATAAAAATTTGTAAACAATTATTGGAGGCAAGTGACAGTAATAATAAAAAAAGTGAAGTACTGAGAATATTTACTAGGTTTATGAAATAAAAATATATTAAAATATGTTGAAGGCCACCGACGTTGATTGAGAGAATTGACTTTATTGATCGACCAAAATCGAACTATCACGTTTGGTTAGCAATTTAGCATTGCTTTGTGAGACCCACAATATTTAAGGTACGATAAAATGTCTTCTGGGACCTACCATTAAAATATAAATGCAACATAAAAATTCATAGACAAGTATCAGAGGCCACCGATAGTAACAATGAAAATTGGAGTGCTTAGAATATTTATTGGATTTACGAGTAAAAAGAAACATGAATATGAAGAAAGCCACTAACGTTGATTCAGGAATTGACTTTATTAATGAACCGAAACAGTTATAATTCTTTACCAAAATCAAATATGCAACATTTGCTTCAACATATGGTGACCAACTAACCGGTATTTGAGCATGTGCAGAACAAGTGCCCGATGCTAGTAAATGGTAAAAAGCTCAATATTATGAAATCAGCAAACTCTACCTACACTAAGATATGTCTAGCACGCACTCCATTGAGTCAGAAAACATTACAGTAAGTTTACTCTCAGCGTACCTGAATTTACCTAGAGCAGCCATTAGCTCCGTGGTATCACTACCGAAGCGGCCAAGGGCAACAACACTATCTCCGGGACAAAGATTAACTGAACTTGAAGGACAACGAAGTGAAGGGCTCTCACTTAAATCTGTTGAGATGGAATCATCCAAAGTCGCAAGAGAAACAGTAGGCAATGCTACATCGGATGTGATCTTGATAATAGCAATGTTATAATGGTGATCATGAGCGGACATGCAACCGTTAAATGATTTGCCATCCACTAGACAAACCTAGAATAATAAGAAGCCACCCTGTTTTTAGCACAATGAAAGAGATTAAGCAGCATCTTATCATACTGAATACTTTTTCAACAAGTATAACAACCTTGATTTTATCTCCCATAGTATTTGAATCGGTAGATGACCTAAGGAGACTGGCACAGGTTAAAATGGAACTGCTGTATGTTCCATTCACATCCTCGCATTTTATAATAGTTCAAGAGGCCACAAGGAAGATATCCCCACCTGGATATCACCACGCATATCTCTGAGTGTCGTATAAATACTATCATGTACGTGAATATATGAATGGCATAGCACTACGATTTCTGAGAAAGCCCTTACCGATATCTGTTGGAGCTGATTTCGTATAGAAACCCTCCAAAAAAATATTTTAAAAAAGATTAGCGGTTCATATCATTTTGTGGGACCCCGATATGGGCCCCACAAAAATATATGTGCATAATATGTGAAAAACATCTGTACAAATCGCATGGTTGTTTGTTTTTGGTGACAAGAAAAACCGACGTCGTTTTGAATGAAAAAAAAATTTATTTAACTTTTTATAGGCGCACCAAGTTATTAGCAGCCCGGGAGCGGGAAAATTCAGACCTTTTAGTGACAAGTTTATGCTTGTCACCGAAACTTGTTTTCGGTGACAAATTTTTAGACCTTTCAGTGACAACTTTACGCTTGTCACCGAAACTTGTCTTCGGTGACAAATTTTCTGTCACCAAATCCCCTCATTATTTCGCACAACAGGTCTTGGTTATCCAAAGGTTTTCAATGACAAGCAGTCAAATTGTTAGTCACCGTTGAGTATATTCCGTGTCAACACCATTTTTTTATCACCAAAGGATACCAAAGGGTGTCACCATTGGTGTTTTTTGTTGGAGTGACTATACAAGGAAAAACATTGCGAACACCTAAAGATAACACTATAATGTGGTGAATGCCAACCTGAAAAGGATACTACACTGACGACGGCAGGAGACACTTTCAAAATGGCTCTTCTGATATTGGGATCAGTAACTAAGTCCACATAGCAACACACATTGGTTAAATATCTCCCCAAGAGTATGGGTGGATTAGATCAAAAAAAAGATTAAGACATAAGAGCAAACAATTATGGGCAACCATTTTTTTTACCTACCATCAAAATCATAGCGTGTCCGTTGGGATGGACCGAACCGAAATCGTTCCTCTAGTCTCCTTTTAAATAGGCCCTCAAGCCTCCTCTCTGTAGGAGTCATTTGCCTACATGGTTTGGTAAAGGCTTAGAAATTCATTATGAGTGAACCCTAAAAACAATATGATTTAAACAACTCTTTTTGGTAATTTCAAAAACTCCATGGAAACCAAAATAAGAAAACAGAAGGCATACTCTAAACTGAAATTTACAAAGCAATCGTACTAAAAAAAAGAGCCTGCCAACAACTAAAGAAACAAGAAAGCTACCCTAGCTAAACTAAGAAAGTAGTGCTGGAGATACATGTCATCTTGTTAGTGATCCAGGATTTTCTTTAGAATACTAAGCTCAACCAAAACAGGGTACTTAATCAAATACTCAACAAGACAATTAATAGAGATGGATTAGAGAAGTCTGTGGAGTGGTCGAGACACGAGGAACCACAATTAGGAAAAATAAACCCCATCGCACCAGGTTGGGTGGTGTTCTTTCTTCACCATATGCCTTTCACGCCCGAGCAAAGCTCACAAACTGATAGCTTGCCTGACACTCAATACTTTGTAAAAGTATAATTAAGCATCATCTATATAGCAAGAGGGACCTCCAAATCCGTAAAAAGAAAAGAAAAAAACTAATAATAATCCAAGAGAAAGAAAAAAAAAATTCCTTGTACAAATACTTCATTTCAATTTCAGCCCTTCCCTAATGCATGCTAGCTGGTACATATATGGAGATATGCTAGGAATTCCAGTTGATGGTATGTTCTACAGTTCTTTGTCTTTTGATTTTTTAACTAATCCATTTGATGGATGTCACAGTTGTACCAATCAACAAAATGTCGCCTTTGTAGCCTATTTCCATAGTTTCTTTTTTCCATTTGTCCAATCAAGGGGGAATCTGAATTTTGTTATGGACAACAAAATATGGATGAAGAAACATGTCACTAAGAAACCACATGAGAATTCTGGTAATGCACAATTGGCCGCTTTTCTTGGTTCTTTTTCTCTTCCTTTAAGAACCTTGAAGAATAACGTTGGGAGGTATGTTTTTATGCAGCAATATGGTCAATATATATCGAAAGCTCGTAATGATGTTATTTTCAATAACAAATTGTTTGAGAAGGCAGAGGTGGTGGATTTGGTAGACCAGGATGGCATTTTTGTAACTCGCCGATTACTGTTATCTTTTTTTGGACTTATTCGACTACGCTTTATTTTGAACATTGATTGGATCAACCTTAACAAAAGCCGAGAATGACCATTGCAAGATTTTCCATGAAACTAGGTGCACGTGAGAGGGATTTGAAATAGAAACTTGTTGAAGAATAAAATGCAAGGAAACCACCAATTCTTCGACCATCGGTCCTTCACAAGTTCACTAATTTTCCAACGAAAAAAATATACTAATTTCAGTTTGTTTAAGGAGAATTGCAAACTTTTTGAGATCAACTTTCAGCTCTAGTGGTATATTGAGGCTCCTATGCATTCGCAGTAGATAGAAATATTAAATCTCAAAAGTCTCCAGATTCTGGAAACTCTCGATTTTCTATTCATGCTCTGTTTTCTTCCTCTTGCTGGGTTCCTTATTCTTGTTTTTCGCTGCTTGGACTGGGTGTTCGGCTATGGTTTGGGCAGGTTTTTGACTAAGAGTGGGCTGAGGCCAGTTTTAACGATTCAGGAATTAGGGTTCAATGCATAGAACAGTGCATATTTGGGTTGGGTAGATTTAGAATCTGGATCTTGCAGTTTAGTAGAGGGTCGAGTTTAAACATGGACTGGGTTGCTGAAATGGGGGCTAGTTGTGTTGAATTTTATGCTTGACTTGAAGTTAGTGGGCTGGCTTAACAAAGTCTGAGAGTGGATGTGATATAAAGGTTAACGGAACAAAGAATTGGACAGGGTGAAAGATAAATACAACTACGGGCATGGTCTGCGGTAGCAACTAGGACTATCGAAAATAATAATACCATCGATAAATAACCTCCAGGATCAAAAAGGAGTATCATGTCTTGTTCCTCATCAATCTGCAGTGAACAAAGTCTTGAACTAGGCCCTTGAGGTCAAACTTTCTCTTACCACACAAGCATTACAGGCAATTTTAAGAATTCTGGGAAGGTTGGGTGCATTAGATATCTCGTTTCTATGAGTGCCCTCAAAGAATAGCCTAATTTCCCTGAGCAATAACCGTGTAGAAATTTTTCGTCCAAGTCTCGGACAAATTAAGAGCTAAAGCTCTTCCTAAACCTATCAAATTATTGAGTGCTCCTCGGACACATTCGGACTCATTAAGTGCTCTTCCAGTAGCCTTGCAGTTTCATTGTTACCTATTGAACCTTATTCATGGGATCTCCAATAACGATGGTTAAGGAATGAACCCCTTGGGGTGAGTGGTGACTAGATTGTGGGGTTCATTCCTTATTCCCCTTGATAATTCAACGACTAGACTAGCCTATTTCCCATGTTTTCCAATTTAAAGTTGAAATCTATCTCTCTCTCTCTCTCTCTCTCTCTCTCTCTCTCTCTCTCTCTCTCTCTCTCTATATATATATATATATATATATATATATATATATTCTGAAACGGCAACCAAAACAGGGATACCTTCTTTCTACCACAACCACCGTCTCAAGGACCATTGAAATTGGTATGGACGCTAACTACGAATGGCTCCCCTTTCGATTCTGTTATAAAAGTGAAATTTGAAATTCATTTTCGTGAAATCATGTCAACAGAAGTATGGAAGTTTATCAAACAGACAGAAATCAAAACCGCACAACAAATTGGGATTTTCTATGGCGAAGTCCTCTAGGCAGCACACGTGAACATGCCTTCCTCTTCTCCTTTTGGTACATCGTGAGTAGCGTATTACTGACAGATACCTATGTAGCAAGAACACTTCGCAAAGGTTACGTACCGGTTTCAAACACCTGGTGGATACCGACTCTCTCAAGACACTCTCCAAGCACATGTCTGACACTCACTATAAAAGTGTCCTATATTTTTGTCAAACTTTTTTTCATTTGGAGACTTCGTGGATACTCTAGAGCATGCTAGGACACTTGATGGACACTCGCCTGGGTCTTCTTTTCACGTGACAGATGATGCTTGATCGAATATATATTCTATAAAGACACGCGTTGTCAAAACACTTACATACTTATGTACCAAAGAATGCATAAAATGACATATATAATGATATACATATATTATCCTAAGACTGTCCAACTTTTGGAAATTTGCGTTCCCAGTGTCAGTGTTGCGTGTCCGTGCTGGTGCTACATTGTAGAGACCCGTGTTTAATTTCAATAATTTTAATGTTTGAAAAAAAAATAATTAGAGTATTGAGGTAATGTGAAAATGTGATTAGGGTTGAATGTGATAGAATTTGAAAGTTTGGGGTGTGAGTGGTACTGTGGTAGGCATATGTGTGTAAGTATATATATATATGGAGGTGTGTGTATAGAGAATCAAATTCTCTTTTTCTTTCTCTCTCTACTCTCATGCCACTCTCTCCTCTCTCACTCGGCTCTCTATCTCTCTAACTCTCTCTCAAAATCACACCCGAGAACTTGAAACCCATGAAGATCACCCACCTCTTCACCTATAAATCGTGTTCTTGAGCTCGTACCCGGTTGATTGGAGCTCGGAGAGGAGTATTCGGTCGATTTCAAGGTTCTCAGAGTTAGGGCTCGCTTGGGATTTGGGGGTTTTGCTCAAAACCCACTCAGTAGGGATTTCTCTCCTCCTTTATGTGTTTATGTGTTGATTTGGTGTGTTAAAAGGTGTTTGAACTTTCATTTTGTTGTAGGATAAAATCTGTCAAAACTAGAAATCGCGTGCTGAAAAACCTGAGTTCTACCAGTAGGGATTGAGTCCTACTAGTAGGAACAGCCTTGTGGCGAGCCTGTTTTGGTTCTCTATCGGTAGAACTATTTTTCAACCAGTCGGAACTGAAAAATCTGCATTTTTGGAAAAACTTCGGACGAGCATAACTTTATCTTCCGAACTCCGTTTAGGGCATATTATATATCAAAATTGATGTACGGAAAATCTACTTTCTAACGGCGGTAGCCTCATGATCAAATTCTGAACCTATAAGATGTTATAGCTGAAATACGAATGGTTGGTCGTTAGACTCCATGTCGATTTTGGTGGTTTGTTATATTTGAACTTCACGGGTGATTTGGTGCACTTCCAGGTCTTCGTAACGGACATAGTTGTATTCGTTGGATGAGGTGAGATGGTTGATTGTATATTAAAGTTGGAACAGGGATTCTTGAATGATGATGATTAATTATATTTATGAAATGAAAATGTGAGTTACAAGTATTAACTTACTCTTGAACTATAAATTGGAAGGTGAAATTGTTTCTAGTTACTTGCATGAAGTTGAGTTTGTGATCAATTAGTAGATACTTGGTGGTAGAATAAATGGGTTGGTGATGAGATTAATGATGAGAATTATGGGAAACGTGATGTGAAACGGTTGGCTATGTATATATATTGAAACAAGAAATGGGGATAACCAATCATGTAAGAACTTGCGTGGTATAAATGATATGTATTGTTGTAGTGTTGATATGCACTAAGATGATTTGATGTTAAAGTCTTTTGATTGATGAGAACTAAGGGTTGGCTTACTACATGAAGGATATCAGGATCCTATAATTGGCCTGGTAGAGGATATCGAGATCCTTTTATTGGCCCGGCAGGAGCAATCGCTCGTAACTTATTCTAGACCCATCAATGAGTGAGGTGCTAGGCAGAGGATATCGGGATCCTTTAATTGGCTCGGCAGGAGCAATTGCTCAAGGTACATGATGATGAAATGACAGAGATGCACGAAAACGATGAAATGAAGCTAAGTGTGGAACTCCGATAATCTTGGTTATGCTATGTATCACATGGTATTTAGAAAATGGTTGGATTCACTTGATGTTTTTGGAAAAGGATTTTTAAAACAAAATCCTCTGGTATTCTTGAGCGAATCAACGGACTCCGGTATTTGGGCACAAATCAACGGACTCCGGTATTCAAGCTACAGAGCTTGACTAGTACTAGTTTTGTGTACCTCTACACTACTTTACTACTGTAAAGAGATGGTTTTATGTAAAAAATGGTTTGATAATCAATAATGTGGAATTGAGACATAATCGAATATTCAAATGAGGAACAATGAACTTTGAACATGAGTTGGTATCTCATAGACTTTCATTCATTGGGCTCGTTGTCCTGATACCGATTTGGATGAAAGACGTGCATACGTGTGATTGTGAGTTACTCATGTTAGGTTGATGTTGAAATGGAAAGTATGGTAATAAGGGTGAAGATGAGGGATAAAATAGATAGTAATTTGGTAGTTTGTTTGGTACGAATGTATGTGTGATACATTGTGAGAGGTTTATAAAGGGTAATTGCATATCAAACTTATAAAAGGAAATTTGATGTAAAAGAATTTTGGTAGATGATAACTTGAGACTAGATTATAAGTCATGGGTGAGAAAGCGGAATAAATATTGATATATCGACATTAACAAGATGACGTGATAAAAGGGGACACGAGGGAGGATACGATAAGTGCTAACATGAGATTTAAAAGATTAAACTGGGTAGTCGTGTGAGTTCCTTGGTGTCATATGGAGGTTGGGTTCGAAGTGTCTTTGTTCGCTTTATGTTTCTCCTCCTTATACGTGGTGTGTGTATACTTAGTTGAGATGTGGGTTGGTGAAGTGAGAAAGAAAGAGAAAATGGTTATTAAAGAACCCAAAATGTTTCTAAGTCATTGAAAGAGGAATGTAATAACGAGATATGATATTGAGGATGGCTAATGGAGGTTTTAGGTGAAAGGTGTATGTGTGAGGTTAAGAAGGTTGGTGTGTGAGATAGAGTTCGATGTAAGCTTTTGTATAAAAGTTGGGATTGAGTCACATATTCTGCGTCTAGTCAAACCATTTTTGTTTTATTAAAATGTTTTCCTTAGCACTCGTCTTCCCATAAGCATATAGAGTTGGTTAGAGATTTTTTTACTGGGCAAGTGTATGCTCAACCCTTCATTTTCAGGTACCCACCAAGGCATATAGCTTGGAGAGTTTGGAGGACAAGTCGAGTGTCATTCTAAAAACCTTGTTTTTAGTTATGTTATCGTCTCATGTAAAATGTGTTTTGAGCTAAACAAATATGTAATTTCATTATAACATGTCTAATTATGGAGGATTGTAAAAGATGTATAACTTCTTCTCTTTTGGGTATGTATGTATGTGAGGATGATATATATTAATATTGAAAAAAGTATTATTATTATTATTTATGTTGAAATTCGAGGGCGTGACATACATAGGCAAACACTAACAAACAAGAAATTCCAAATATGAAAGAACGAGGATTAGTTTCATATCCAATACTACACAGACATCAAGTTGGGCTCGAGCAACATCCCAACGTCCCAACGTCCATGATCTCTAAAAGAAGTCTCAAAAATTAATCATGAAACAATTGTTCCTTAGGACAGTAACACCTTGGGAAGACATTACCTTCCACTGATCAGTAAAGACAAGTGGACCGTTTCTTTTTAGGTTCCCCTAACCATCCATAACAACCTAATTTCTATCTTGTATCTTCCCATCTCTTTACGCTACATGGTTCCTTTTGGAAGTAAAGCGTTTGGGAAACAAATCCGAAGTCCAACCAATTAATCAAGAAGGTAGGCATTTATCCAATGAGGTCAAATCTCCATTATTTCCATATTACACTACTTTATATCTTATTTCTTCCAAAATCTTGTCAATATTTGTACTTACAATCTCAAACCATTTTATCAATAGGGTATTTTCAAAACACTCAATCACATACAGAAAGTGTTTCTCCTTTTTCATCGAACACCATAACCAATGCCACATTTACAATTCAATATATTTTATAGTAGTACTCAATGAACTGCGTAAAAATTGGAGGGTTAAAAACCAATTCGTCATGATTGTGAAGATACAATACAAGCATATATGCTGCTTATCGGTGCACGAGAATTATAATCCACAATTTGATAGGATAACTAATGGTGGGAAATTATTCACACTAGCAAAACAAGAATAACAAGAAATGCCTGGTCTAGTACAATAGAGTATTTCCTTTTACAATGTCGTTCATGCATAAACTTTGTGTTACCGGCTCAAAGCCTTTGTTCCATTCTAGATCATCTTTTCCACATTGCATAACATGTTGTAAGATTAAAAGTTTTTTCAAGAACAAATCACAAGTCTTTAGTTCCTAAGATTGTTGGAGATATGTATCATCTTCTCCCAGATATAGGGTTTTCTATTAGAATAACAATAAGCTCTACAAAACAACTAATACAATTGATTAGAAAAGCAAACAGTTGAGGCACACACAACCGCGCTCTCCTTAGGACCGTTGCAACCCCTTCTGCACTAGGTTAGATGTTGTTCTTACTCTAAGATACAATGACCTTCAAGCTTGCTTCTTTGCAGTGAAGCAAAGCTCACAGATCGATAGTCTGCCCGAAACCCACAAAGCACATGTACTGGTTTCTAGGTATGTGTGCGGACGCGGGATACGGCAAAAAACCTATAAAGCATAAACAAAAGTAGGGTACGGTGACGGTATGGTACACCACTATGTTTTTTAATATCTTTTACAATGCTAGCATTCTTCATCACATATAATGATTATAATAATTAAAATAATGTTTTACCCATAGAAGCAATGTAAAAGAGCAAATTCCATAAGCAAAAGCCTAGTAGTGCAAGTCGTTAAAGAGGGTCAATTCAAAACAGTCGCGAAAATTCTACAAAATAGGGAAACGAACACCGCGGGGGAGAGAATACAACCACATTTTTACATATATATATTCAAATACTTACATCGTGAACTATAACACTAACCATAAACAAACAATGGGAAAATAATTCAATTAGCCCGTTGAGGAAGACGTGTGCTATACGAATGTATGAAATGATTATGTGTATTGATTGATGAAGTACTACCTCTACAGATGGACATATGTGTAATGATGAAACTTAGCGATATACATACTGATATACATACATATACCGATATATATATATATATATATATAGAGAGAGAGAGAGAGAGAGAAGGGCACATACAGATCGATTGAGAGAACAGAGTCCCGAGAGAGAGCAGAGTCGCGAGGTACAGAGCAGGGCTTCGACCTTCTGAATCGAGAGAAAGGGAGAAAGAGCCGTTGATCTGTACAGTCGATCGACCTAGGGTTTCTTCATCGAGTATAGACTAGGAATGGGAACGGGGCGGGCCGGGGCGGGTTTTTGCATGTCCCAACCCCGACCCAAAAATCATTATCCTACCCCGGCCCCGCCATGATCCTGCCCGGGTTTTTTTTGGTACCCCCGCTCCCGCCCTGATCGGGGAACGGGTTTACCTGCCCCGCCCCGTAAAAATTTTAAAAAATAAAATATAAGTAAAAAAGTAAAAAAAATGCGGAATAAAAATGAAAATTATCTAGAAAATAAAACTTTCGAAATTATTTTTTTGTTTTTTGGTATCGTGATTTTATCTAAACTTTTAATTGCAATTAAAATTTTAGATACCTCATTCCATTTCTTTATGTGTAGAATTTATTATAAATATTTGAAGAAAACTTTTTTAAAAAATCCACTAAACACCAATAAATATCAATTTTTATTTCTTTTTTAAATTTAATTAGGCTACTTGACAGTAAAGAGACATTATTTTTTGAATTAATGCTAAAAAAATAAAAGGACATGTATATAACTATATATACATATATAAATAAATAGATAAATATATATATATATATATATGCCAGGTCAAGGTCTGGTAATTTCGGGGCGGGTATTTTGGGGCGGGGCACATTTGCCCCAAACCCGGGCGGGTTTGGGAATTTTTACCCCGACCCGATACCCGAAAATGGGGTAGAAAACCCGCCCCGTTCGGGGCGGGGCGGGTACGGGGCGGGGCGGGGCTGTTATGATTGTCATTCCTACAGTATAGACTTACCCTCTAGTTTTATCCGAGTCTCGGTTTTCTCCTTCCCCTCTGTAATAATAATAACCCCTTTGGTTCAATTATTCGCTTGCCACATTTGGCTGAGTTTTCCAATTTAACCCCTTGATTGGGGGCATGCAAGGTTGAACAGTTGGGCGGAATTGTAATTTCGCAATGAGGGGCAATTTCGTATATTTCACTTCACACCTCCCCTTCTATAATAAAAACCACTTTGGTTCAATTTTTCGCTTGCCACATTTGGCTGAGTTTTTCAATTTTACCCCTGATTGGGGGCATGCAATGTTGTTCAGTTGGGCGGAATTATAATTTCGCAATGAGGGGCAATTTCATATATTTCACTTCACGCCTCTTTTAATTCCACATGTGGACAACAACAGCCATGTTGCGTGAAAACATCAAGTTGTCCACTTCTCTCTCTTTCACAACATCCTTCCCCTCTATAATGAGAACCACTTTGGTTCAATTTTTCGCTTGCCACATTTGGCTGAGTTTTCCAATTTTACCCCCTCATTGGGAGCATGCAGGGTTGTCCAGTTGGGCAGAATTGTAATTTCGCAATGAGGGGTAATTTCGTATATTTCACTTCACGCCTCCCCCTCTATAATAAGAACCACTTTGGTTCAATTTTTCACTTGCTACATTTGGCTGAGTTTTCCAATTTTACCCCTGATTGGGGGCATGCAGTGTTGTACAGTTGGGCGAAATTGTAATTTCGCAAATGAGGGGCAATTTCGTATATTTCACTTCACGCCTCTTTTAATTCCAGAAGATGTGGACAACAACGGCCACGTTGCGTGAAAACATCAAGCTGTCCACTTCTCTTTCTTTCACAACACACCCACACATAGAGAAAGATGGAGAGAGAGAGAGAGAGAGAGAGAGAGGGGGGGGGGGAGAGGAAGAGATGCCAGGCCTCAGGCAAATTAGACGAGGTGATCTGGCTGGGCGTCGAACTAGATGTATACGGACATATGAATGATCCTTCAACATCAGTACAATTTCTTCACGAACTTCTCCCTCAGGTCAATCTCTCTCTCCCTCTCGCTCACGCTTCTGTGTAGGACTGTAGCAGGGTTCTCGTTTCTGATTTGTGGTTCAAAGCTAGTGTGTCGCGGCCACCCATCCATCGTCCTTTGGTTAGCCTGTAGAAGTTTTCAGCCTAGGGTTTCCTAATTCCTTGAGCTCGATTCGGTCAAGATTTCAGAGCACCCAGGTATCTCTTTTTGTGTGGTAATCGTATCTCCGGTGTGTTGATTCAAGCATTTGTGCGTGTCCATTTTTTATTGTTGTTCATCGAAAAAAGATTTATTGCACGGGCTTTGTGTTGAGTTGGATCAGAAGATTAGGAGTTTGTTTTGGAGTATCTTTTTGGGTGTTGCCTTTTTCCATTTCTTATTTTGTTGGGATTTACTTTCTAGATTTCAGCGTCTTCTATGTGCTTGATTTTTGGACTCGTGTTGTCGATCTTGGCTTTCTAGGTTTGATTTTGGGTTGCATGCACTGTTTTAAGCACTTATGTGGGTTTGATTTTCTATTGCATGTGTTGTTTTAAGAGGCGTAAGAGAAATTGAACTCAAAAGAATGAGGCTTATAAGCAGAGAGAGAAGGGATTTTTCCAAGGGTGGTTACCCTCTCTGCAAAACAATGAACAGATCATCTAAGCCAATTATTTCAGCTCAATCAACTGCCCTATGTGTGTGTGTATGTGTCCACCCCCTCGACATATAAAAGAAGATGTCCACTACTTTTTTGGCTTTGACAATGTTTTCTGGCCCATTAAAATGTTTCTTACAGAGCACCGTTACTTGGCATTCAAGCGTAGTAGGTCCCCATTGTTATGGAAAGCAATCAGTTGTGTTCTGACCTTCAATTGAAGCTTTTAGGGTTTGTTTGCTGAAAGATTAAGCAAAAGTAGCTTCATCTCAACTAACCCATGATTTGCATTTGGGGTTTACTTTTATTAGTTG
>JAOTQK010008708.1:0-25014 GCA_025642025.1 Rhododendron ferrugineum | reverse complement strand
AGATCTCAACGTTTTCGCTAGACCAAAAGCCTTTTTCAAACGACTCTCCGGTTTCTCGGATGATCCATCTCAAAAATCCGGGTGGCGACTTTTCGGGTCAGCGCTCTCTCCGTCCCGGGGGCGCGGGAGCCCACACCAGTACTGGTGTGGCGCACGCAGGTAATCTCTGTATGCAGTGGCATGGCCAGTGCATACAGTCTTGCTCCTGCGTGCATCATTCCTGATCTGTGTGTTCCAGTTTGTTTAAAATTCTCACAGGTGCTTGTTCTCAATCTATTATGCATAGTTTCCATAAAAGCATCCGTCTCATTCTATCACACTGCAAACTTGTTACAGTTGTAATCCCATTTAACTGTTCTCCGCCCTAATTGGCTAAAAATTATTAATGAGAGAAAAATACAAATATTTTTACAAAATGCCCGAGTAGAGACCGATCTCCGGATTGGGCGAGAGGGTGCCAAAAAACCCTTCCCCTCTCGTAACCTGGCTCCCGAACCTCAGATATTGAAGGTGACGACGGTCCAGTCTACAAGCCTTTTTCAAATCAAAACGTAGCAAAACGTTTCAAGTTCGGTTCCTTGGGTGTTTCATCGCTAAAACCCGAGTGGCGACTCTGAATCGAAGCGTTTCGTCGCGCTTTTCCAAAAGGCCGCACCCGATTTCAGCAAACAAAATTGAAAATTTTAGGGCGTGTGCCCACAGTGGCGACTCCGCTGGGGACTCATTGCATTAATCAATATTTGGCAATTAATACATGAAAGCACAATTTTTCAAAAGTCTGTCAAAATAGTACGCTCTGTAGGGACGTATTCCCAAACCAGCCCACCAAGTGACCGAACACGTGACGTGTAAGGGTAGGTGAATATGAAAGATAGTGAAAGACGCCGTGCATTAGGGTTCATAATAGTGAGCACTGGTAATGTAGGAAGGATTGGGCCAGGCTTCGGCAGTAACGGTCCGAGGCCATGAGATGTCCCTAGACGTACCATCTGTTAGGCAATGAAAGATGCCGGACAGATAGAATCATCAGGCGAGACGTGGTCTTAAGAGATAAGGCAGTGGGAGCATTCTAGAAGAAGAGCTCAGTATCCTGTTGAGATAGGTACAAGAGCAGTCCTATTATAGGATGAGATCCATAAAGGAAAGGAGTCTCTATGAGCTAGGGGTCTCAGTTGATAGGGCAAGAGGACCCCGGGAAAGACAGGACTCCTGTACGAAGCAGGAGACCTGGGGAGCAAAGATGCTTGAAGGACAAGCAAACGTATGTCTATAAATACAAAGGTAAACCTAGAGAGAAAGGTACGCAATAAGTTGCACTCATTCCTTACTTTCCCACTAAGAAACAGGGTTTTCATACAGTACGAGATACTAACTTAGGCATCGGAGGGCCTTTGCCACGAAGAGGCGGAGGTGCACTCACCCCTTGTCTGTTTTGCAGATTAGGGTTCCGACGAGGGCTCTAGGGTTCCGGTCTACCAACACGTAGAACCAACACGATCCAGTGCAGTTTTAGGTATCGTTTGATTTTTGCCACCTACACGCTCCGCGCTGCAGTAGACCGGAATTGTAACGTAACAGGATTCTACATCCGACCAATCCGAACTGGGACTTTTACGATTGTTCACTTGTGTAGTTTTTTACAAGTATTGATTAATAAAAGTGAGCCAAGTTTTAAAAGGCATTTTCAAAATTTGCGTTTCTCTCTCAATCATTCTTCGGCATTCTTCATGAGCATCGATGTTGGTCAGCCCCGTTGAGGTGTTTTGGGTAACCGACACAGTTTACTGAAGCCCGGGGTCCTCGGATGCCCAACATCCTTGGACGATGATGAGTCGCATTACCGTTCGACCATTGCTTTACTATTCGCGTTGCAATGGGAGGTATATCGTGGCTCTAGTCAGAGGAACCCCCTTAAACTAAAACCGGCCTCTACATGCGTACAAAACACTAGAACCTTTCAAACCTAAGACAAGGACCTGCAGGGTAGGATTATTTGCATCTAACCCCCATAAACTGTCTATGTGTTACTGCTTTCCTTATCGCATGCCTGTACATACGTTCATACCGTTTTGAGTAGGAGCATGCTAGGGCGGCTTTTAGGTTGTCTTTCTAACAAGCCTGTCTTATTCCTATTAAGACGTTGCTTGGCCCGGTGACGAGTCGTGCATCTTGATGTTACACGTTAGCAAATTTTCAAAGTCCTTAGGGTCAACGAAACTTTGGGAAATCAAGGCTTTCTAAGTCCTTGTCTAAACCCAATCGAAGTTTTAAACAGAAAACTAGGAACAACGAGGAACATGCCATGATACTCACACCGCTCAGGTTAAAAGTGCTAAATACTTACACCGCTCAAGGCTCCGGCACAGTGCTGCTTACGCCATCTTGGTTACCGGTATCATGTCATCTACACCAAAGTTATTCCACTCTAACGTTGAAACTTCAAGAAAGGAATAGTCAAAGACTTAGGATGTTTTGACATCTCCTAGCGTTAGTCGATTCAAACAAGGATACACTATCGAAAAGAAATTCCGAGGATTTTGGCAACGCCCGAACATCATGAGACAAGCATGATTGCTAGTTGTAGAGTCTAGGAGGACACTGACGACGTTGGCACGCGCATTTTCCATTCTTTCAATTCTTTTCAAAATAAATTGCTTCAGGCTGTCACTGAGCTCTTATACTTTACTGTCTAGTCACTGTACCATCAAAGGAAGCTCAGAAATCAAGAGCCAAACCTACTTGGGAACGTCCGCCGGGTCCGTCTGTAAGAAGATTTGGGTGGGTGTGCTCTCTAGTCAGTCACAACGGAAGCTCTGGCTTGCACTTTGTCAAGGGAGGATTCACCACCAACTACTCCGCATGAAACTTCTTCGTCATCTCCATCTCCACCCTCATCTCCGAGATCCATCAAGACAGAAGCTCTAGTCATGACTGATACTCCATCTCCGAACCTCGCTACTGTTTTGGTGGATATTCAGCGTAACATGGCCATCATGCAGCAAAGGGCCAATCAAGCTGATGCTTCCACGACCACTCTTCGTGCTTTAATTGAAGAACGCCTTCCCCCGGCGGGTGCAGCTGGAGGAGGCGGTGAAAGGCGTGAGCGTGAGCCAGCGGCTGATGAGATCCCCCAGACCGAAAGCCCTGCTCCAAGTCCGGAAATGGCTGATCTAATTGCTAAGATGGCAAAGCTCGAGGGAACTGTCTCCAAATCTGAGAAAATCGGGGCTGGCGGCTTGGACATGGACCGTCTCTGCCCATTCCCAAATGCTAGGCTGCCTGAAAGATTCAAGATGCCAGACTTTGCGAAGTTTGACGGCACTAGTGATCCGAAAACTCATCTGTTGGCTTACCATAGTGCGATGAAGTTGCATGGGATCGAAGAAGATGCAATGGCGCAGCTATTTCCACAAACACTTTCTGGCCTGGCCTTCCAATGGTTCCTGTCTCTAGACCTTTCCAAGAGAAGGACGTGGGTTGATATTGGGGTTGCTTTCAATGCCCAGTACAGTTACAACACCAAACTCAAAATGACCACCCGAGAGCTGGAGTCGACCAAGATGAATGCGAAGGAGTCTTTCGCAGACTTTATCAAAAGATGGAGAGGTAAGGCAGCCCTTGTGATCGATCGTCCGAGCGAAAAGGACCAGATCCGAATCATCTCTAGAAACCTGCAGCCTGACTTTGCCAAAAACCTCGTGTTGTTTCAGGGGGCTAGTTTCGAAACGTTCTTCGACTCTGGTCTGGCCATTGAAGAAGCACTCCAAACCGGTGTCCTACCAAGAACTGAGACTTCTCCTTCTGCCCCTGCGTCAAAGGCTAAGCCCCGTGCTTACACTGGGAGCAGCACTGCTCTTTTTGGCGAAAACAACTACGCCAGTGCCACTGCTGCCAACAACAATGCCGCTACCCAAAGTTCCAACCACACAGCCGACGTGAACCAAGTCCAAACTCCTCAAAAACCCCGAAACCGCAACCAACCCCGTATCTTTGCCAATTTCGAGGCGCCTTTTTCCGCAGTACTAGAAAAGTTAGCCAAATCTGGTCATCTCAGGCCTCTAACTCCAACTCCACTTCCCCAAAATCCACCTCCTAGCCATAACCCCAGTGTCTTCTGTGCCTATCATCATATGCCTGGCCATCATACCGACTCTTGCTATCGTCTCCACCATGCGATACAAGATTTGGTAGACAACGGGACCCATCCAACCCCACCTACCAAGCCTAATGTCATCTCCAATTCCCTACCAAAGTACAATAACCAAGTCAACCAGATATCCCTCAGCTCCACTATAGTCTCTCCTATCTCCACTATATTTAACCCTACCGACTATATAAGAGAAAAATCCTAAACCAGTTATGGCTGCCCCGGTCGAATTTAATGTCAACATGCTGTCAGTTGGCTGGGATATGAAAGATAAGATGGCGGAATGGATTGAGCTCGGTAATGACTGGAATGAGTGTTATCACTTGGGATTCCTGCAGCTCCGCAAGTTGATCAGGCGTGGATTGACCAGTTGGAGGAAGAATAGAATGCAGCACAGACAGACCCTCTGGATGGTCTCTCCTTGTTCATGTCGTACTATCAACCTGAGCTGGCCGACCCCATGGAGGAGGAATATGTTTGGGATCCGCAGCCCTCAGCGGCACAGCTAGCCTGGGATCAGAACTTTCACATGGAACGAGTCGACGCCGATAATGATATAGATGAAAAGTACTTGGATTTCTATGTTGAAGGGGAGGTCATTCCTGATGAACGTTGCCAACTGGGAGCGATGCTTCCTTTAATAGACGCAATTTCGGACTGTAACCATTTATGCACTGACCTTGGGTGTGATCCGACCATCGACATTGTGCCTCTGGAACAACCGCGCCCGTATGTTGCTCCTGGCGACGACTGCAGTATCATGGTCTTGGATGCGCCACCTGCCGATCTTTGGGATGTCGAGGAGATTGTCGACCTCAACACAAATCCATTACCTGCTGATTTCTGGGATGTTGATAAGGTGGTCGACATACAAATGGATAACGAAATCTGGACTGTCAACACTGCTTTGGTAGATTGAGGGTTTTGGGACATTCCGTTTGTCACCAACCCGAGAGCGCCGTTTGAGGAAGCTGCTGCACAGGACCCGTCTTTTTGGGAAGGGTTAGTAATGGAAGACTTGGAATGGGATTGACTCCGAGACAAGATTCGCCAGCAACGGTTGCGTGGAGAAGACATCATGGCAGTGCCTTCAACTTTGCACCAAAAGGCCATGATGGGACTTCCGACTAGGACTCTGACAATCTGCATGGACTCTAGAATTCGCCCGCTGAAGGACGACGGGACTCCTGTGTTTGGGAATCATGCATGGAGAAGAAGATTCTGACTCTGGGGGATTCTCGTTCGATACATCTGGCTCAGTGCTCAACATTGCCGTGGATGACGACTTCACTATCAGCTCGGCTGCCCTTGAGATCATGAGAAAGATGGACTACATGCCTGGTTTTGGACTTGGGATTAACCAGCAAGGGATCGCCGAGTTCCCATCTTTCCCTTTACCGAAGGCCATTTTGGTTTGGGATACTCTCCCCCAGCCAAGAAGGCCAAACTAGGGAAAGATGTGGGAAAACCTTGAACCCTATATGGTAATCCTGACAGCTACTTCGTCCGCGAAGGAGGAGGCCATGCTTACTCAGGGCAGATTGAACCATTCTGGGATCCGAAAACTCGCACCTGGCTGCCAGGGTTTGAGATCTTTGCTGCTGACACCTAGTCCGACAGCGAGGGGGAAATAGCCGAGGAGGAACGCGCCAAAGAGGAATTCGAGAGGCAATTGGCTGAGATCAAGGTGAAGGCTGATTGGCTGAAGACTTTTGACCAGGGAAGCTTGAAGATGCTGTTCTCCCAAGTAGGTTTGGTTGGCAAGGAAGAAGAGGCTGAGGTGCTGATGCTTGGGCCCGACTCTCCAGATATCCTCGAGGATCCAGCCTCCCTCATCGTTGAAGCAAAGGGTAGTATTAATAACTACATTTTCACTCCACGTCTGACAAGCATTGATGACACGTCTGAGTCTGATACCAAGTCTGTCAAATCAGAGTCTAGCTCAGGGTCAGAGTTTGTGCCTCTAGGCCCTCCACGTTGTAGCTTTTATTTCGAGTTTGAGTCTTCTGTACTTGGCAACCCTTCCGGGTTTTATGAAATGCATGATCCTGCTTCTGATTACTTTGCTGACTTTTATATAAACTGTGTCGACCCCGACGATGAAGGAACAGACTTTGACGGGAACATCCCAGCTGAGTTGCGTTCCCTCATCGAAAGGGAGGACGAAAGGCATGCTCAGCCTCTAAAAGAAGAAGTAAATTCTATAAATTTGAAAGATGAGGATGACCCCCGTATGATGCAAATCGGTTCAAGTTTGTCCCCTGAAGATCGTACTGCACTGATCGATTTGCTCAAAGAATATTTTGAAGTTTTCGCATGGTCTCACAAGGACATGTCCGGCATCGATCCTGAGATAGTGCAACACCTGATTCCATTAGTGCCTGGGGCTATACCTGTCAAGCAGAAACTCCGCAGGATGAGACCAGACTGGGTTCAGAAGATCAAGGAAGAGGTCACTAAGCAAATCGACGCTGGTTTCCTGAGGGTCGCCGAATATCCTAAGTGGGTTGCCAATATCGTGCCTATTCCTAAGAAAGATGGGAGGATCTGAGTCTGCGTCGACTTCAGGGACTTGAACAAGGCAAGCCCCAAAGATAGTTTTCCCTTGCCACACATCGATGTGCTTGTGGACAACACGGCGGGGCATGCTTTGCTCTCGTTTGTCGACGGATTCTCCGGATACAACCATATCTTTGTGACGCCAAAAGACCAGAAAAAGACAACATTTGTCACGGAATGGGGCACCTATTGCTACGTGATGATGCCGTTTGGACTCAAGAATGCTGGCTGCACCTTTCAGCGAGCATAGCCAACCTTGTTACACGATTTTATCCACAAGACGGTCGAGGTTTATGTCGATGACATGATCGTCAAGGCAAAAGAAAATGAGGACTTCATTCCGGCACTTAGGCAGTTTCTCGAGAGGCTACGCAAGTTCTGAGTACGTCTGAATCCGCAGAAGTGCACGTTTGGGGTCACAGCAGGCAAGATGTTGGGGTTCCTAATCACTGCAAGAGGAATTGAAGTTGATCCGTCCAAGATCAAGGCTATTCTCGAAATGGAGCCACCACGGTCTGAAAAGGGAGTACGAAGTTTTCTGGGGAAGGTGCAGTTCATCAGCAAATTTATCGCTAAGTTGACCCTGACTTGTGAACCAATGTTCCGTTTACTCAAGAAAGGGGTCCCATTCGAGTGGATGGATAGGTGCCAAACAGCTTTTGAAACTATTCAGGCGTACATGCAAAACCCACTAGTGCTCATGCCACCTACGCTAGGTCGACCGATGATTCTGTATTTATCTGTCACTCCGACAGCTATGGGATGTTTGCTGGCGCAAGAGGGATATAATGGAGTCAAGAAGGCTATCTACTATCTAAGCAAGAAGATGGTAGGATGTGAGGAGCGATATACTCCTCTGGAAAAGACGTGTTGGGCACTAGTTTGGGCTTCCAAAAAGCTTAGACACTACATGCTAGCCTATTCGGTGAGACTGATTTCTCGGATGGATCCAATCAAGTATCTGTTCGAGAAGCCTGCGCTCACCCATAAGCTAGCACGTTGGTTGCTTTTGCTGGCTGAGTTCGATCTTCAATATGTCACAAGGAAGTCTGTGAAGGGACGCGCTGTGGCGGAATTCTTGGCCAACACCCGATCGATGGACCGGAGGATGTGGATTTCACTTTCCCAGACGAGGAGGTATTGACAGTGGTCGAGGAGGTTTGGATGCTCTACTTTGACGGGGCTGCTAACCAGAAGGGATTTAGAATTGGGGTGTTGTTGATCACGCCTACTGGTGCTCATATTCCACGCTTGAAGAATCAGTTCGCCGATGCTTTGGTGACTTTGGCTTCAATGATCGAACTTCTGATAGGGGTTAAGTTGCGGCCGATTGTGATTGAGCAGAGGGACTTGCCCGCTTACGAATATATCAACGCCATTAATGATGTCGATGATGGCCTACCCTGGTACCATGACATTTGGAATTTTGTGGAACGAGGAGAGTTCCCTGCTGATGCTTCAAGGAAAGATCGAGTCGCTTTGCAAAGGTTGGCTGCTCAGTACATCATTTGTGGAGGGAAGCTGTATCGAAGGTCTCACTGCGGAGTGCACAATCTATGTGTCAACGGGGCCGAAGCGACAAGGATAATGGAGGAGATTCACGAAGGAGTCTGCGGTCCTTACATGAGTGGAGTTATGCTTGCAAGGAAGATCCTCAGGCAGGGATATTACTGGTCAACTATGGAATCTCAATGCATCGACTACGTACGACGCTGTTTCAAATGCCAAATCCATGCCAATCTGCAACTTGTTCCACCTTCTAAACTGTATGGCATGACTTCGCCGTGGCCTTTCTCCGTGTAGGGCATCGACGTTATTGGGATGATCAGACCATCTGCTTCGAACGACCATAAGTTCATACTGGTGGCGATAGATTATTTCACTAAGTGGGTCGAGGCTGAGTCTTACAAGACCCTGACAACGGTTCAAGTAGCCCAGTTCATTCGAAAGAACATCATCTACGGTATGGCGTCCCGCAGGCATTTGTGTCAGATAATGGGAGTCATTTCAAAGGTAGGGTCTTGGAGGTTTTCGAGGAATTCGGCATTGAGATTCATCATTCCACGACTTACCGCCCGCAAACAAATGGAGCAGTCGAAGCCGCCAACAAAAACGTCGAGGTGATCATCAAGAAAACTGCTGAGTCTGCAAGGGACTGGCATGAACAATTGCCTCTAGCACTATGGGGTATAGGATGTCGATCCGCACTTCAACTGGAGCAACCCCGTTCTCTTTGGTTTATGGAATGGAGACAGTACTTCCCATCGAGCTTGAGGTTCCGTCTCTGAGGGTCATGGCTGAAAGTGGTCTCGAGAAATCCGAATGGTTGAGCGGAAGGTTTGTCGAGCTGATGCTGTTTGATGAAAGAAGGCTCCGTGCTTTGTATCATGTTCAGGGGTATCAACGTCGAATCGCACGAGCTTTTGACAAGAAGGTGAAGTCCAGGGGCCAAGTCGAAGGAGATATGGTTATGAAAGAGATCCGGGCTCCAGTGTTCGATCCTCGCGGGAAGTTCTGTCCAAAGCGATCCGGCCCTTACATCATCAAGACCATCCTATCTTGGGGTGCTGCTAAGCTCATTGATCTTGATGGCAACGAATTCAGCACTTTGGTCAACCTGGATCAGCTCAAACGATTTTATCCCTGAGAGATGCTCGTTGGACCGGAAACCACAAGGGTGGGCGGTACCAAGCAAAAGT
Source organism: Rhododendron ferrugineum (assembly GCA_025642025.1). Classification (NCBI taxonomy): domain Eukaryota; kingdom Viridiplantae; phylum Streptophyta; class Magnoliopsida; order Ericales; family Ericaceae; genus Rhododendron; species Rhododendron ferrugineum. Next base: position 15,609 of record JAOTQK010008708.1, on the reverse strand, counting down.
TAGAGCAGCCTGCTAGACCGAAAACCTAAGGAGGCGGTCTAGGCAAAAATAAATAGGCAAAAGTCGAAAGCTCGCTAGACCGAGAACCTAAAAAGGCGGTACTAGGCAAAAGTTAAAGCGTAAATAGGTGAGGTAAAACACACGAGTGAACCTTGGCCTGAACTACGTTTTGACCTGATTCCTTGGAAAGGGATACGTAGGCAGTCTCACCTTGAGACCAGGTCATAGTCTATCAAATCAATCCATGGTTCGGCATTTTGAGGGTTCACAGCAAAGGTCGAGGAAAGTCGAGAACAAGTCAAAGCTTCATTGGAGAATTAGAAGGGGGAAACCTTTCATCTTTCAACTTTATTGCAAATTACTATTTCTAATACACAAGCTGAGCATAAAAGCCTCAAAACAGTTAAGCATGAAAAATAGAACAAAATGCTTGAGAAGCCTAACGGCTCACAGCTTATTTTAGGTACAACAAAGTGGTTCGGAGTCGATCGATATTTTCTCTTGCTTGCACATCTGCTCTTAGCCACTGTCTGTAACGATTTCTTAGCCTCGGGGTGAAATCTGGCGATTCTGCTTGAAGAACCCTAAGGCCCCAGCGCCGTTGATATCTGCTGAGAGTCTGAGCATTGAAGTTAGGGAGACGGAAATCTTTGGCGCTGATGCGGACGTCCCCTTGGGGAATGCCCAACTAGCGAAGGATACGGCCAGGAATATAGAAACTGAAGCTCGTCAGCCCTGCGATCACTATTCTGTCAAAACCGTCCGAATGAACCGCCATGTCTGCTAGATCCAACCACGGGCACCTCCAGGTGATTTCAGTGGGCTGCACCTGTTGCATGAATTCATACCACTCTTCCACATCCATCTCGGGGTACTTCATCGCCCTCTGATGAATTCTCTTCGGAAAAAGGTTCCAGCCATCTACCAGAGGATGCAGCAGACTTAGCTTATCTGACAGCCATAACTGCATGAGCGAAAAGACAAGTAAGAAGCCAGATAAAACCTGAGCGAAAAAACAAGTAAGAAACTTGGAAGCAGCCTAAGCTGAGTGTCGAGGTAAAATGAGAAAGTGTGAAAAACCGGAAAAAGGTGAGCTGAGTGAGTTTACCTGAAGCAGAAGCGGGCTCCCGCTAAAAGTGTTCAACTGTTCAGTATACACCAGGTCCAAGCCAAGAAGCGTCTCCACTAGGACCAGAGGGATCACATTCTGTCGAGCCCCCATTTGAGTGGCAACGCTCACGAGTAAAGGACTGACTTGCCCATCAGCCGGGATGAGCAGGTAGGCAGCCAGCAAACAGATCACCAGGGCAAAGCGGCGCCGCGCTTGCTAGGCTTCGTCCTCCAAATCGCCGTCGGGGCTGTACCTCTCGATCAGCCGCATAATGTTGATTTGGCCGCCTTCGAGAATGGTGTTGGCTAAGCCTCGGGAAATGTCAAATGAGGTCGCCAGCAGACCTGGCATGCTTACTTGATAAGGGGGAACAACGAGCGTCAGAGATGCGAAGGTCCGAAGATATGCCTGGAATTCCTCAATGGACAGGCATATTTCGTCATTGCCAAAGCGAAAGACGTGGATGTCGGGGTCCCAGAAACGGAGAGCAGCTCTCCAAAGCGCCGGATGGAGCGGCACGTGTTGAAGATAGTGAAAGGAGGCAAGGCCATGGTATTGGAAGTTTAGCTAGTCGACGCCAAGAAATTTTACTAGCCAGGGCTTGATCAAGGTGGGAATTGGGTTTTCCATTTGGAAATAATAAAGGAAAGGCTAAATGTAGGAAATGGAGTAAGAGCGTGCAGTTCAGCAATGCGTGGCTCTTCCCTTTATAAGCCAGGGGAACCACGTTCTTTCCTATGCCATGTGCAAAACCAACTATTAGCATCCAAGTGCCCTTACCATTAAGGACACTGTTTTCTGCAAGCTCACAAACCGTGTTTAAACCGTGTATGGGTGAAGACAAGGTGCTGCGAGAAGAAGGACAGTTGGTCAGGCAAGTGGATCTGCGTCACATTTAACTGGCGTGCGCCAGTCACCCACTGGCATACACAAGTTCTCCTCTACACTGGCGTACTGCAGTCAACAACTGGCGCACGCCAGTGAAATCTGCACCAGAAACCAGTTGCAGTAGCTACTGCCATCGAGTGTCTGTCTTCGATTCCAAGGCCTGATTTGCAAGTTTGAGGGTTCATACAAGTCATGAATGGTATTTGGGACTATAGCGAAGCGTTGGATTCGAAACGAAGATTTCAGACCTCCAACGGCTCGTGTCGAGTGAAAATCAAGGATACGGAGACTCGAAATTCGTTTTGGGGGACTTATGTGCCTAATATGACTGTGCGGGGTTGTTTCAATCCGGGACTATATCGAGTCATCTTTTGCGTCTTATGTCTGTTTTGAGGCATTTTTAGCATTTTTCGGTATATTTCTTGTATCGGGTCACCCTTCCCGGTTTCGTCGAATCGTTTAAACCTTATTATGTCTATATGGTCTTACAGAAGTGTCAGTTTCTCTTTCTTAGGAAAATTTCGAGTTTTGGCTCATTAATGCCCAAAATTTCATTATTTCCCGCGTGTCCTAGGGGATACGTATCATATCCTGGACTTTTCTACCTTTTTTCTTCGGGCTGGGTCAGTCCTGTGCGTATGCAAGAGTTTGTTTGTCGATTCAGATCATTCATCAATGCATGTTAGGTATTAGCGGATGACTTATTCTTTTCCTGTAATCAAGTTGCATCGAAAGGAGATTAATAAGTAGAAGCAGTTTTATATACTTTCTTGTGCCAAGATTCATGAAGCAAAGGGTGGGAATATACGTAATGGCTCAGCGGCCCAAGCAAAACAGCAATATCATGTACTGGGTACATCCGCCCGAAAGTCAAAAGGGGCACGTAGGCCACATCTCAAAATCAAAGTATCAAGTATCAAAATGGCAGTAAAGTACATGAGGCTCAGTGATAGCCCTCAGTCGTCGAAAAGGCCCTCGAGGTCATCGTCGTCGTCGTCTCCCTTTGTCGGGTCAAGCCGGAACCTGGGGTCACTCGCAGAGTCAAAGCCGCTACTGAGAGACGGCTGCTCCTCTTCTTCTTCCTCCTCCTCTTTCCTCTGTTTCTTCTGAGTTGTCCACTGAGGTAGCGTCTTCTGAGCAGGCCTCTTCCTCAGCTCTCTCTGAAACTGTGACGCCTCACTAGTGGGAGTGATCGCCACTCCTCTGGTCTCAGGCCGCGTGGTGCTCGCCTGTCGCTGGGTCGTGGCAGGAGCTTTGCCCTTCCCCTTCTGAGGAACCGGCCGCACTGATTTGCGCCTAGGAGCCGCCCTAGGTTGTCCATGCATTGTCAATTCAATTCAATTCATTATTTCAGTATATATCTATGTTGTGCATATTGTATATATATATCAAATGTTGAAAACAGGTATCGAGGGCAGGTTTATCGAAAGTATCGAAAGCTCGGAATTGAACAAGTTCTCCAAAGTTTATACCTGAGGCTGTATGGTTGGAGCCCGAGTCGCCGGTGGGTAGTGTAACTGCAGGGGAGTACCACTCGCTATCTTGTGGAATTCTTTCTCCATAGCTAGCATCAAGCGAGCGGCCTCCCGTACCCATTCAATGGGCGCCTGCATTACATTTTGGAATCAAAGTCAGGATACGGCTCAAATACAGTTCGAATATGGCACAAAGAAGTAAACAAAGCTGAAAGTACATCATACCGGTCCTGTGACCTCTGCTGGCTCCGTCCTGGCTGGCTCAAAGCGAACCGTGGTAGCCTCCCCCTGTGCGTCCCATACCGCCAGCGTCCACGAAAGCCGAGGAAGTCTGGTCGCCACTGCAAACTCACTCCTCTCTCTAGAGCGGGCCGACCTGCCTCTCTGACCTCGTCTCTCCTCGCCAGCCTCCATCGCCTCATTCTGCACAGCCATGTGCTCAATCACCCCAAGTGGCCTCGCCAGGTGTTGCCTTCGGTAAACAGCATAGTCATGCTCGGTCCTCAGAAAGGCAGCGAGGTCCACCGGAACAGTAAAACGCTGCAGCTCCTTAAGTGTGTACCTCCTAGTGTGCGAAGCACGAGGTGGAAGTGGCCCAGGGACTATGAACTCAGACGAGTCAAGCGACTGTTGCGTCACTCGGTCGCCTAAGTACCACTGCCACCCAAAGGCCGACTCCAGCAGCACTCGGCTCGCTGTCACCACCCTGCTCCTTGCCACGTACTCAGGCTCGGGTTCTGCATTTCTCCACGGATTCCACTCCACCTGCCAAATAGTCAAAATTAGTCAGCGGTAGCATTAAAGCAGTTCAAAAGTGCAAACTACAAAAGGGAAATTGGTCTTTACCTGAGAACCTGACAGATCGTCAAGGAACACTCTGAAGGCGAGGAGGTTCCCCCTCGATTTCTTCTTGCCTTTGTGTAGCGGCCCCCAGACCATAGCGCGGGGTAGCATCCCCATAGTCGAACACCTGTTCTCTGGAGGATACATCCTCAGTACCTCGTAAGCCCACAACTGCAAGGTTTCCAAACAAGTCAGAGCGTCAGAGTGTGATATATGCGATGCAAAGGAAAGTGCAAGTATAGGGAGAAATTGGGCTACAAAGTTTGTTTTCGTACCTCCCACACCCTCCAATAGCCGGCAGTCGCCTTCGCTCCTCGAGAGAACTCTCCCATAAACCCGTAGCACGCTCCCAAAGCTGCTCCTCCCCAGTCATACCGAGCAGCTGTGCGTAGGTCAAAGAGGGCTGGCAAGTATGACAGGTGGACTGTGGCTCTCTTGTTCGGGTACAGGGTAGCCCCGAACAAGTATAGCAAGTATACCCTCGCCATCTGCTCCTCCTCCTACTCAGAAATCGGTATCCTCCCTTCCAAGTACCTCTTGAACTGGTTGTAGTGGACCGTCTCTGTACCACCCTCGGGCACCTATCTCAGAAACCACCTCAGGCCTCTGTATCCCTGTGGATCCCCAAGTCAAATGGGATAGGTTCTCCTCCTACCCTCAAGCCTGTGATAGCCGCGTGGGGACAAACAAGCCAAACCCCGCCGCGTCCACCAGCTCTCTCACTCTTTCAGGCAACCCCCTGTACAGCTCAAGCGAATATGCCGGACCACAATGCCCCCGAGTACTGGCTGCTCCTCTCTGCACACCACAACAGCCAAAATAGGAAAAAGAATCGTCAATAAAGCAGTTCAGATCCAATGGACAGTCGAATCGAGAATTTCAAAGTAAACCTAAGAGCTGAAGCAGGCATTTTGTCAGTCGAGCATTCAAAGACATTCCATTCGGTCAATTATCATTTCGGAGCAAGTTTTCAGTCGATTCAAGTTATCAAGGCAAGTTTTCAGTCGACTTCAATTATTTCAAGGCATACTACCAGTCGATTATTATTTCGAGACATTCCGCAATCAAATCAAGCAACAGTGCGTTGTGTCGATCAAATTCAAGGTACCTGGCATGTCATCAGTCAATTCAAACAATCATGGCATTCTACTAGTCGATTTCAAGTTCTAAAAGTTTCAACGAAGTCGAGGTAGTCTACGGTCGATTTAGGCTCGCTATCAGTAATGGTTATCAAGCCTTAAGCATTCCCCAATCAAGTCCGTTTTGTCAAGCATTCTATCAGTCGAATCAAAATGCCAGACGTTCTACCAGTCAGGTCAAGCCACAAGCTTTGCTACCGGTTAGGGCATGCTCTTAAAACCTAGTTGACAAGCTGAGTTCAAGTCACATGCATTGCGAGTTGTACGGTTCAAAATCAAATAGGCACAGATACAACGATACGAATGAAACTGAAGCGAGTTTATAGTTATACCTGCGCCCAAGTCCTAGACAAGTGTCTCTCGAGGTCCCTCAGCACTAGCTCTACGTCGTAAGCATCCTGGTGGGGAACGTAACTCTCGGCCCCTGACAGTATGAACAAGTGGGGCTCCGGTGGCATGTATGCCTCCGCTACGAATCGAGCATGGGGGGCCTGCCGAATGGACTCCGCCAAGGTCACCGCAACCTCGTACGCCCATGGTCTTCTCTCCTCTTGGACCCTCTCAGCTGTCTCGGTCTCCCTCACCAACTCCTCGGCCTCCTGCCTCAGTCTCTCCTCCTCATTTGCCCTAGCAATCTGTTGTAACCTATCCTCGCGGGCTACCATCACCGTCTCAACCACCACAGGGTTCTCCCTTATGAGCCGAGCAAGCGCGACCTCACCCACGAATTCTGCCAAGTCACTACTCATGATGGGCTCGTGGCTAGATGACCCCACGGGTGGAACGAACTCAACCCGCTCTGTATGCGCTGCTGTCCGAGGCTCGCCCCCCTCCATCATTGGATCCTTACCATTTGTCGGGTCTCTCCAAGGAGACCTCGTTTTGCCATCACCAACATCCCCACCACTGCCACCGGCGTCAGCCGAGCCTATTCCGGTAATCACAAAGGCTTCCACACCACTGCTCGGGTCCAATCGGCTAACCCGCGGGTCCCCCATCTCAAGACCGGCCGGCGTACGCCCCTCCGCTACTGGCGCACGCTGCTCGCCGCCGCCACCCGCCTCCTGTGCATGGCCGCCATTGCCGCCATTGCCGCCACCACTGCTTGAAACCCCTGCACCTATGCCCGATGTGCCCCCTCCGACTGTTTGATCATCGATCGGAGCCCCCAAAAGCTCGGCCCCATGGCTCAATCAAGCCCCGTCATCGCCACCGTCATTTCCACCACTGCCACTGCCTAGTTCAGCCATGGGTGTATGTGGGTTTGTGATCTTGAAAGAAGATGAGGGAGATTGAGAGTTTGGGAGAGTTTGAGAAGGATTGGAGATTTGAAAACCAATGTTTGGCGGTTCTGATCGTCGTCTAGAAGTTTATAAGACATGGGAAGCGTTGGGCCGGGTTTGGGCCAAATCTGGGCTCGGACTTGTCAACGTTACAAGCGTACACTGTTCATCTACTGGCGTACGCCGTTGAATTTTGGGCCTGAGGCCCAAATTGTATTTCAAGGTCGAAATTCTTTTAAAGTCAGGGCCCGTGATCACCAATCCGCGTAATCACTCCTGGTTAACCATTCCCCAGTAGGGTCCGTCCAATTTCAAATCAACGACGGTCCACCCGTCCAATTTCAAATCAACGACGGTCCACCCGTCCAATTTCAAATCAACGACGGTCCATCCGTCTAATTTCAAATCAACGACGGTCCATCTGTCTAATTTCAAATCAACGACGGTCCACTCGTCTAATTTCAAATCGTTGCAACGACGGTCCACCCGTCCAATTTCAAATCAACGACAATCCATCCGTCCAATTTCAAATCAACGACGGTCCATCCGTCCAATTTCAAATCAACGACGGTCCACCAGTCCAATTTCAAATCAACGACGATCCACCCGTCCAATATCAAATCAACGACGGTCCACCCGTCGAATTTCAAATCAACGACGGTCCACCCGTCGAATTTCAAATTAACGACGGTCCACCCGTCCAATTTCAAATCAACGACGATCCATCCGTCCAATTTCAAATCAATGACGATCCACCCGTCCAATTTCAAATCAACGACGGTCCATCCGTCCAATTCAAATCAACGACGATCCATCCGTCCAATTTCAATCAACGACGATCCATCCGTCCAATTTCAAATCAACGACGGTCTACCCGTATATCCGAATCTTTCCCCAACAGAGTCGGTTCACCTGTAATGGATTATTCCCCAGGAGAGTTCAACATCCAATTCCTACGACAGCCTGTTCTGTCCTTTTAGAATCAATCAGACGGCTGTTCATATCGTCATAATTATCCCCAGCAAGCGGCAGCCTGTTCTGCCCAACTTCAAATAAGCGGCGATATATCCGTCTATTCAAGTTCAAATCAATCAGGTTCTTTTAAGTTTCGTGTTTGCATTGACTTGTATGTTCTGTTCTGGATAGCCTGGAAAGGTGTCTAGAAAAACCTTTGACATTACTTGTACCAAGTCAATGGTGTTCCAAGTGCTGTCAAATAGGGGCTACTGTAGACACCCTATTCTGGACTATCCAGATTAATTTACTTATGGTCTTTGATTCCCCGATGATGATTAAGGTCAAGAACATCCTGAGATTGTTGGTGTGTTTGAGCTTTGAGCGTTCCTAACCTCACCCGAAACTTTGCAAACTCCTTTTTCAAACCACTCAAGCCAAGACCAAATGGCCTCAGCAAAACCCTACTGGCGTATGCTGGTCATGAACAGGCGTACGCTGGTCAACTGCCATGTGTCAGTCATCGACCATTGACTCAGTTTCCATTCGCGCATGCCAGTCTATTTGTGGCGTACGCTAGTTCAATCCAGTCAAATCAACTTTACTCAACCACGTGCACGAGACTTTTGTGCCACCCCGACGTAGTCTACAGTTCCCTGATGATTTCGAGCAGGCAGGCTGTCCCCTCCTCTCTCCTACACTACCTTTCAACCCAAGTCCCATGCTTTTAATGCATGGGAGGCTCCTTCACTAACTCAACCAGCCTTAAACCCAACTGATCTCAGCCCTTTCAGTTGTTCTTTTGCCTATAAATACCCCCCTTGCATTCATTTGCAAGGGGTTACTTCCATTAAGAGCTCTCAAGTCTCTTCTTCCCTCTTTTCCTAGTTCTTTGCTTCCTTTTTCTCCCATTCATTGAAAAGGGCAAGCAAGGAATATACGATACACCATAGCACCCTTACACTCCTTACATATCCTTCAAGCCTCAAGTTCAAAGCTCAAACCCATCATTAACCTCAAAACAAAGGTATACCACCTTTATTTCTACAATCTGTTCTGACTCCTGAGGGGGGCTGGTAGGGTCAAGGCTGGTAATCAATACCAGTTCTGGCCCTAAAGCTGGCAAGGATTCAAGGATCGTGTGTAGTGTTAGTGGTGCACGTCAGTATTGTTGAGCCATACGCCAGTAATGGCAGTATATGCTCCACTGGCGTGGGGATCACTGATCACTATTTTCTATTTTCCTTTTCATTTTGATCACCTTGTAGGCTTGTAGCATGTTAAAACCAACTTACTGCTTTCCTGTATTAGAACTGTGTAGTTATTTATCTACTATTCCTGTTGTAAATGGTCTCTGGGATCCTTCTGGTCATGTTCTAGAACCCAGACGATGCAAAGCCAAGCATTGGGCAAAGTGACTTAACTGGCGTACGATCTCATATGACTGGCGTACGGCAGTTGAGTTCATATTTCAATGGCTGGCCCTTGCATGGCTCTTAAGCCTTGGCCTTTATTTATTCCCCACACTGTTTATGGGGTTCACTTCAAGTTATTTCTTTAGACCTATTCTTGCTGTCTGTAACTGTATATTCTGTTCCATATAAACTGCGTGGTTTGTCCTGGGTGTGCACTGGTCCTTCTAGAGCCCAGAGGGTTGAGTACAGAAGTTGTGAGTTTAGGCATACCGGCGCACGCCAGTACTGGTGTGGCGCACGCAGGTAATCTCTATATGCAGTGGCATGGCCAGTGCATACAGTCTTGCTCCTGCGTGCATCATTCCTGATCTGTGTGTTCCAGTATGTTTAAAATGCTCACAGGTGTTTGTTCTCAATCTATTATGCATAGTTTCCATAAAGCATCCATCACATTCTATCACACTGCAAACTTGTTATAGTTTTAATCCCCTTTAACTGTTCTTCCGCCCTAATTGGCTAAAAATGATTAATGAGAGAAAAATACAAATATTTTTACAAAATGCCCGAGTAGAGACCGATCTCCGGATTGGGCGAGAGGGGTGCCATAAAACCCTTCCCCTCTCGTAACCTGGCTCCCGAACCTCAAATATTGAAGGTGACGACGGTCCAGTCTACAAGCCTTTTTCAAATCAAAACGTAGCAAGACGTTTCAAGTTCGGTTCCTTGGGTGTTTCACCGCTAAAACCCAAGTAGCGACTCTGAATCGAAGCATTTCGTCGTGCTTTTTCCAAAAGGGCGCACCCGATTTCAGCAAACAAAATTGAAAATTTTGGGGCGTGTGCCCACACTATGCTCTCTCCGGGCCCAAACATGAAGTTTGCTAGCGACCGAGACATAAATGCTAGCCTACTCTTTGGAGTCGGGCATACGATCGATTAAGAACGTGTCATACCCCGTCCGGCAGGAGAGGTAGTACCGATTGTTCTCTCGGTTAATCCCTACCAGGTACACTCCGAAGAGTTCCTCTAGCCCGAAGGTCAAGTTATATTGTCTCCTTAGCTCCACGATGTTGGTGATGATTCGGAAGAAGTTCACCGTGAGCTGGGAGGAGATGAGAGATAGGGTTCGAAGCACCCGTCGCACGAACTGGTGAAGGGGGAACCTGACTCCCCCCTCGGTGATTGCCATCAGGGGAAAGATCAATTCTCCCTGTCAATGTGGAAGATCATGGGGGTCGGAATTTGGAAGCAACCGGACCTCAACGTCTGGAGGAATGCTGTAAACTCTCTTAAACTCGGCGTAGGCGGCCGGTGTGCCATTGAAGTATTGATTTCGATAAGGACATGGCCTCATCGGTCTCCTGCGTCCCCGAACCTCTTCGGGGGCATTCGCAAAGGGTCCCGACCCTTGGTTCGAGGTACTGGGAGTCTCCATCTCCTGGGGATCAAACGTTGTGACAAGGCGTGGGACTCTAAGAGGATCCAAGGGTTCAATGCAGTCCATTGGGGTTCGGTAGAAAGCTCGGATTCGAAGAGCCTCGCGAATTTCCTCGGGGATATTAACAGGAGAAGAAGCAAAGCTACTGGAACTGTTCGAGGAGAGTTCAACAACCATTCACCCCTACCTAACAAAAAGAAGAATGTGCAAAAACCCGTTAGCTATATGCCTAGGGGGAAGCAGGAGGATCTAATGCTCGGGACAGAATGGTCGTCGCTCTTCGGAAGCCATAGGTCTCGGTCCTCAGGAGGAGCACCTAGGGCCTATAACTATTCCTACGGCCTCGGAAAGAAGATAGGCCTCGGGAAGAATTTAGGCCTCGGGAAGAATATAGGCGTCGGGAAGAACATGAACAGTGCCAGAAAAAACCAGCACCGCCATGAACCAGACGCCGGCGAGCGGTGGCTCAGTCGCAATGCATGACTAAAACAACGAAAAACTTGGAAAAAAGCGTCAAAAACTGAAGATTAACGTATGGAGATCACCATACCTCAGTCTCGTGTGAAGATCTGTTGCTAAATCGCTTGAAATCTTGTTTGAAGGTGGGAAGCAAAAGCGGCAGCATTTCGACATCGAGGAGATGAAAAGGTGTCCGTCCTCTCTCCATCTCCCCCTTTTATAATGGAGCGTTCGAAGGGTTACATGGGAAACGAAGCGTCATGCACCGAGTTGTTCGATCTTTGACACGTGTCCTCATTGGACGGTCAGCAGCGAGGGTTCTGCACCGAGGTCAGAGCGCCGAATCACCGAACCATTGGCGTGATGACACGTGTCCCTGAAAGGACGTTTCGTACCAATCAACTGACATGGCACGTGTCGAGACAGCTCATAACATCAAACACTTCGGTGGTGTTCGACACGTGGCTCCTAGGGCTGGCTGGGGCTAGCAGTTTGGCAATTACCGAAATCGCTCTTCACCTCGGTAGCCTAAGAACCGGAGACCCGAGCATGGCGGTTCACGAGAAGGATCAACTCCCTAGAGCCGAGAGGTGACGCTCCAGTAAATTGAGGGGCGATTGTGGTGGCTTCGGTTACAGGCTCGGTAACCTTGCCGAGACGCTGTGAACCTTGGTCCTGTGAGGATCCGGTCCGCAACTTAGTGCAAGCGATGGAGGGCCTCGACGTGCTGTTCGGTTGGGTTATCGATGAGAAGACCACAGTGGTGGCTTCGGTAGCATCCGACAGCATGGGGCGTATCCATTCCGGTGCTCCCGAAGATGCCTAAGAGAAGTAGTTACGCTGGATGGGGCCCATAAGGATTGTGTAGCAAGCGTAATCATTGGGATCAGGTCTGGCCATGTGCTCCGTAACCGCTTTATCCCCTTCGTCATAGTGACATCATCCGAGGTGGTTACCCGAGCGTACCCTCCACGCGCTAGCTTGGAGGCCAAGTAAACCTAGGTCTATAAATACAAAGGGACTCTAACCTAGAGAAATATGTCATTCAACCTTAACCCTAGACCTAGATTCCTTTCCGGAAATCTAACTTGATCGTCGGACGGTCACTGGGCTACTCCAGCCCTGGTGACTTGTTGCAAGTCCAGCAGCAGGAACGCGGAGCCACGGAGGAAGGATCCTAACCTAAACAACGGTCAAGATCCCGTCAAATCGAACCCCTACAGTTGGCGTAGCGTCAAGCGGACTAGGGAGAATGTCAGGATTTTGGAAGATTGGCGTGTCCCCCTTTTGTTGTTTTTCATGTAAACCAGTAGATATGTTTGTCATTTCTGTTATTCTTTGATTGTTTTGAGTTCAAGGGTATGCCCTTGCTCTGTTTTCTCCTTTTTTGGTGGTTATAACAGCTTAACTTTCCAAAAAAAAAAAAGAAAAAAGAAAAATGACCAAGTCTGGTCACGACTGCTTATGTATTCCTAATATGAAGGAATCAGGTCACAAGTAATTCGAACACCCTACGGAGTTAGAAAAGGGTGCCCTCGAGGCGTATTTAATTGAGCTTGAAAGAATATCACTCAGAAAAAGCATCCGCTAGAAGAAGTTTGCTCCTATGAAAGTTTCCAAAAGTTTGACAGAGAAGTGGCGACCGAGCCTATGTTAAGGTGGCCTACTTATCTCTGGGCAAACAAGATCAGGTCGGACGTAGTTCCAAGCTACGGCTCAGGTTTAAAATAGCTCTCGGTTGACAGGGTTTGCAAGAGTTGTTTGAAAGGTCTAAGTTTATGTTTCTCGGGGTTCCGACCCAAATCGAGCACCGTAACGGCTTGCTATTATCCGCTCGACCAAAAATTTGCTAAGCTACAAGTCTCATGCGCCTTGAAACTATGCAGGAATTTAAAGCTATATTAAATTTACTCACAGACTCCTGGTTATTGGTCCACGATATAATGGATAGTTTCAAGGCATAAGAAATGTTGTGGAAATCTTGGCAAAGCTCCGCTACAAAATGAGATATTTTGTACAATCGTTAAAAAATTGAGTAGAACTCCGGCAGAAACTGGGAGATCACCTGGAAACGTCGGCGGAGATAGGGTAGAACTCTGGCAGGAAGTTGGAGCTAGTTGCTTGGAAACGCTGGTGAAAATTGTGCAGAACTCCGGCAATAACTGGGAGATCAGTCGGAGACTCGGAAGGCTGTGGGAGAATAGGCAGAACCACGGCTTAGAGGATTGATAATAGCCATATCAAACACTGGCCCGTGATGTCCAGAATGAAGAACGCCAAAGCAACGCCCGCCATAGAAACCTTGTAGGAATGTTCACTGAGATTGGGGTCAGATTATGCCTTTTCTAGGTGGCTGAGTTGCTGAAATGCTGGAGTGGTTGTATTGCTGTGTTGCTGCGCCTATACTAAACCAGCTGTTGTTTCTTTTGGAAGAGCTGTGATGATGGATGTTTGACTGAAATCAAATCTGCTGGCTACCTGATGATGGCCTCTCAAATCTCCTGGGCCTTTTGATTTTTAGTCTGTATCTTTTTATCCAGTGCTACTCCTTGGGCCTGTTTTTGTTTTTCCTCTTCGGTTGGATGTCTCCACCTTTGCTTGTGGATTCATTCAACTTGGCGTTGGATGTTTCTTTTTTATTTTCCCTTTTCTTTAGGCTTTCTCAATGTCTCAAGTTTCTCTCTTGAGTATTGAGTTTGGCCACCTCGATATACCATTTGTCGAATTCTAATAAAATCTTGTTGCCTATAAAAATAAACCATATTTTCTCTCTCTTTTCCTAGCAAAAACAAAAACCCTCTTTTAGCTTCCAAGAGAAGCTAAGTTACTCATGTGCCAAGCATGTGCCACAAGTGTAGAAACTTCCACACAAAAAACTAGCCCACAAATTTATCCTTTGGGTCAAACACTATTGGGCTATTTTCATGGGCAAATAACCTAACAATTTTTTCACAAGTTGTTGCATTCGTCTTTTTGGAGGAAGCTATGGTACACAGGGTATACCGTATGTCTAAATTATGACAATTTGTGATTTTCATTATGACGATTTTTGATTTTCTAATGCATATTTATGATTCTAGTTACGACTTATACTTTAAAATTTACCTGTTAAACAAGTCATTAGCAGGTTACCCATAGTAACCATAATTATTCATACCAAGATCCATAATACTTGTACCCTAACCAAATACATGCGTACAATATCAAAAATTAAATAATGCTACCACAAATGTTATAACAACACCATAAATTACCATTATCTTACCACAATGAGTCGTACCAATTTTTTTTTGACTTGTATGATGTTCCGTAATAAAATCAAAATATGTCGTACGAGAATCAACAATTGTTATATCCAAGCCAAAAATATTTGTAAAATGCACCAAATTTTATAAAATAACCACAATTGTTATGACAACACCTAAAATTGTCATTTTCTTAACACAATGTGTAGTATCAAAAGAAAATATATTTAAATACCACAAATTATATAACAAACCACAATTGTTATGACAATATTATAAATTGAGGTTTTCTTACCACAATGTGTCGTACCAAAAGAAATTAATTAAAATATTTCGTAATAACACATGTTTAAAATACCGCAAATTCAGTAATATAACCAAATTTGTTATGACAACACTATAAATTGACGTTTTCTTACCCACAACGTGTCGTATAAAAAAATTCAATCAGAATGTTCAATTAACGATAGTTATAATCAGCAAAATATCATACCACAAATTCAGTAATAAAACCAAATTTGTTATGACAACACTATAAATTGACATTTTCATATCCACAACGTGTCGTATAAAAAAATTCAATCGGAATGTTTAGTTAACGATAGTTATAATTAGCAAAATACCATACCCCAAATTCAGTAATATAACCAAATTTGTTATGATAACACCATAAATTGACGTTTTCATACCCACAACGTGTCGTATAAAAAAAAATCAATCGAAATGTTCAGTTAACGATAGTTATAATCAACAAAATACCATACCACAAATTCAGTAATATAACCAAATTTGTTATGACAACACCATAAATTGAAGTTTTATACCCACAACGTGTCGTATAAAGAAAATTCAAATCGGAATGTTCAATAAACGATAGTTATAATCAGCAAAATACAATACCACTAATTATTTTCAATTCCCGCCACATTATTTTTTTAAATTTTAAAATTTTCACCATATTATCTTAATTTTCGATTCCCTCCACACTATTTTTTCAAATTCTTATTTGTTCGTACACAGTACCTCAATAATTTAAACTAAAAATGAAGTTCTAGCTACAACAGAGAAATTAGTTTCATATAAAATATATTGAATGTACAAATTCTAAATGTTGTTTTTTTAAGAAAAAAAATTTTAAATATTGTTATCGAGTATATTTATTAAATGATCGATCAAAACCATTAGAATGTGAAGTCCTATAAAATTCAAGATTGTCACCAAAATTAGAAATCATGGGATATCGACAAATATGTAGCCAAACAATATTTAACGTGTCCGAATGTATTAAAGTCTATCGTTAATTGTGGTACGACATATTTTAGTCTTGCTACAGAATATTTGGATTAATTTCTTTTAGTAC
>JAOTQK010005517.1:0-25408 GCA_025642025.1 Rhododendron ferrugineum | reverse complement strand
ACCCTTAACTTACAACAACAGGTGTAGAGATCAACAAGTAATTAGTAATGACACATCCACATGCATTATTCAACCATTGTTGGTGTCGGTGATATCTGTGTTTCTCCTACGCGACTTATCGTAGACCGTGTCACCAATTCCATATTCCAAATTAACATTTCCAAAATCATTTTTTTACACACCCAACCTCGGTTCCGCCGCTCCGGGTTCCCATTGGCACACAAAACTTTGTATGGGCTCCTCTCCACGGATAACCAAGCCATACCTCGGTTCTGCCGCTCCGAGTTCCTGAGTATTCTCACCATGGTTTCGCCGCTCCGGGTTCCCATGGGAACACACACACACCACACAATGGGCTACCAAGTCCGGCCACATTGCGGTTTTCAAAACACTTTCCTTTTTTTGAAATACACCTTGTCATTAACACACCCTAGGTGTCATGTTTTCTACTTTCTCAATTTTCATGTCTCGTTGCATGCATCGACTCCGCGGTAGGACTTTTCACATAAGTAAACATAAATCATTCATTGTAAACTTGAAACTAAACTAGCAAGATCATCCAACTCTATGTTACTAATCATGCTCATGTTTATTTCAAGATCAAAATACAATTACTTCTAATCAAGCGGTAAGTTCTTATCTTTAAAAATCCGTTCTTTCTTTCTTTAGGGAAGTTCAAAACAACACATGTTTATTCGAAAAAAATATATATAAAGTTGATAGTTTCAACATACTCCCCTTCCTTTTCAATCTTTAGAAAATATACTTTTCAAGCATTCCAATCAATACGAACAATATACAATTTCTACATAATCATAAAAATCTACTTATATTTATGATTAGAAAGTAAGAATGAATAAGGCTTCCAAGTAGCCTTTCTAGGAAATTTGTAGGGTGATATACATACATGTATGTATATGTATGTCAAGGTTAGTTGTAGGAAGGAGAAAGGAAGTAATGATGGATTTATGGGCTACTTGATGTGACAATACATAATCATGGTTGCTTTGGAAGAATAAACTTGATTAGACAAGTCCTATGGTAGCATTATCTCTTAGACAATAGAAAGTCTTATTCTTATTACTCAAAGGATAACCATTTCCCTAATAATTATTATTCAATGGGTAAAGAGGAAAATGATAAGTATGGTCTTGAAAAGACTAGTCAAGTAAGTATAATGATTACTTCTTAAGGTCCAAAGGGTTCAATTAGGGTTTGGATGGGTTCACAAGGTTCAAGAGGGTTAAGAAGGTTTATCTAAGGTTAGGGAAATGTAACTAGGTGAAATGATAATTAGGTTTCTAACTAAATGGTTGGAAACAAAACCTATTACCCGAAGGATAAGAATTTCCCTAACAACTATCGTTCAATGGATAAAGAGGAAAGATACACTTGGAAGACGTAATGATGAAGAATAAAGTCAAGAATTGACTAGTCAAGAAAGTGCAATGATTTCCTAGTCTAGGGTTGGAAGGGTTCAACTAGGGTGTAGAAAGGTTCAAGGGTCATAAGGTTCAACTAGATGAAACTAGCCAAGAAATATAATTTAAAGATATTTATTTACTCACTTAGGAAATTATACAAGTGCTTTTACGAGCATACTTGTCTTTAGAAAATGACTAGTTAATTTTATATGAAGAAAACTAAATTTATAAGTCTAGAATATAGTAACGACGGATTTTTGTATATTAAAAAGGAATTTTAAATGAAATCCAAGTAAAGAAAATAAAATTCAAATTTTTAACGAAATTTTTACTGACAAAAAATCAGGGTCGTTACAATAAGCACGTCAGGGATGAGTTGGCCGAGATCAAACATCTTCTCCAGATCTCCCCATCCCATTCCTCCGGAAGCCGTGGCGAACGAAGAAGCCACCACTACCCTCCTCACAGCCGCGGAGGAGGCCATCTGGTGGAGCATCGACCCTGCCCCTCCGTCAAAGACCGCCTCGAACCACCAGAAGAAGGTCGCAATGGAAAAGGCGCAGGGCATAGGGAACGTTCCCATTCCCCTAACCCCAAAGGACTCCGCGGGAAGCCGTCCGCCTTCGAGAGGCTTGGTGCCGGAAGTGTCTCTGCTTCCTCCACCCATTCAGTCAGGATCGGGAGGGGCCACCGCGAGCCCACTCCTAGTTTCACCAAGGCTGCCAACGACGATGATGGCCTCTTGGAATTCCAAACCAGAGGGTACCGCGAGCGCCTAAAAAATGCTTGAGCAAAGAGCCCGTTCGTCTCGCACCCAAAGGAAAAAGGTGACAGAAGCCAGGTCACTGAGAGCCTCGAGCCCTATGCTTGAGATAGCTACAAGAAGCATCGGCACGAGCGCTCCCCCCAGAAGTCGGGAAGCGCCCAGCTGAAGAGAAAGGAATATGAAAGATTGTACCAGTTGATCCCGAAGAAGCATACCGCGACTGAGCGTCCAGAAGGCCCCGACCGTTCGATCCAACCTCATCGCGACGCCTGACTTGAGAGACTCACGACCTCCCCCTTCAAAAGGGAGATCGACTCGATCACCCCCCCAAAAGGATTCACCCAACCCAAGTTTGCCAAGTACGACGGAAAAACTGAGGCATATACTCATTTGGTACAGTACAAGCTCGTCATGTCCCTCTTTCTTCGAAATGAGCCCTCGGACGATGCCTTCCTTTGTAAGGTCTTCCCCGCAAGCCTCAGGAACCTAGGCCTCACATGGTTCAACCAGCTCCCCGCCCGGTCAATTTCCTCGTTCGACTCCCTCTGCGATGCCTTAATGGCTCGTTTCGTCACGAGCAACAAACAAGAGAAGGAGATCGATTCCCTCCTCGCCCTCCGTAAACGAAACGACAAAACACTCCGCTTGTATGCCGGTCGCTATTGGGAGTTGTTTAACAAAATAGAAGGCTGTGATGGTGTCATCTCGGCTCGAGAATTCAAGCTCGGTCTCACTTCCCAGGACGAGCAGGTTTATGACAATCTCGCCCGCCACAAGCCCAATTCCATGAAGGACCTCATGACTCGCATTGAGGGCTGGTGCCAACTCATCGAATCCAAAGCTTAGAGGGGCATCGGGAAGCCCTCGGGGTCGAAAACAGCCCCTGCCTCAGCAACAGCTCCGGCCTCCGTACCTGTCTCAACCCCTAAAAAATAGGTCAACAACATCAAGCAGTCCCCGAGGAAGGGACCGAAGCCAAGTGATTTTAACGCTGAGAAAACCGTCTTTACCATTCCCATCTACCGGATTATCGACCAAGTGAAGGATCAGACTTTCTTCTCCTTCCCAAACCAAAAACTCGGTACCAAGAGCGGGAAAATCCAGAACCCCATTGTTCGATGTAGTTACCACAACGAACAAGGCCACTTTACCACCACCTGCAAGCCCTTCAAGGCCTACTTGGAGCAGCTTGTCGCCAGAGGCCATCTAGGTAACCTGATCGATCATAAGAAAACAAGGGCTCGGGCGCAGCGCGCCGAGACCCACACCGAAGAAGAAGTTCAAACCATCCACGTGACCCACGACCCTCTGAATTTCGAGGCAGCTCGCATCATCCGCGCCGAGCTAAATGATGCCTCCTCTTCCAAACAAGTTATGCTAGTCGGTCCCGAGCCCAAGCGTGCCCGAACCGACAGCGGTGCCAAGTGGACCATCACCTTTACCGAAAGAGACCTCGACCGTGTCCAGCTCCCACATATTGACGCCCTCGTGGTCACGCTATGCATCGGCACCTTCAATGTCCAACGCGTCCTTGTGGACCAAGGCAGCTCGGCCGAGGTCATGTACTACTCTCTATTTAAAGACTTGAAGCTCTCAGACACCGACCTTCGTCCTTCTGAAGTCCCCCTCATCGGCTTCAACGGGGCTCCGGTCTAGCCCCTCGGTGTGATCACTCTCCCCGTCCGTACAGGTTTGGTTGCCTTTAATATGGAGTTTGTGGTAGTCGATGTTCCTAGCCCTTACAACGCAATAGTCGGGTGCACCTAGCTCCATAAGCTAAAGGCTATCGCCTCTACTTATCACCAGGTGGTCCGCTTCATAGGTGCTAATGGACGCCAGGAGAACTTGTACGGAGATCAGACCGCGGCCAAAAGATGTTATGTCAACGCGGTCCGAAGCAGCAAATAGACATCCCGGGTTAACCTCATTGAGGTACCCGAGGCCCTAGTTTTGGAAGACGTAGGCAGGCCAGCCGACGAAAAGGCAGTCGAAGACCTTGTCACTGTCCCCATTACAGAAGACGGTTCTCGTTTCTTCCTTGTCAGTTCCTCACTTAGTGACACCGAGCGGAATGACATGGTAGATTTCCTCAAAAACAACATCAAAGTTTTCTCATGGACTCCCTATGATATGCCCGGGGTCGACCCGAAGTTCATCTGCCACGACCTCAACATCGACCAAACCAAGTGCCCAGTTGTCCAAAAAGCAAGATGATCCTCGCCGGTCCACTCCGAAGCTGTCATTGAAGAGGTCAATTGGCTCCTAAATGCGAAGGCCATCCGAGAAGTGCAATACCCCAGGTGGTTGGCCAATACCGTGGTGGTCAAGAAAAAGAATGGCAAGTGGCGGGTCTGCGTTGATTACTCCAATCTCAATGACGCCTGCCCGAAGGACTTCTTCCCCGTTCCACGAATTGACCAGCTCATCGACGTAACGGCAGGCCATGACCGACTCAGCTTAATGGATGCCTACCGAGGCTACCATCAAATTGCCATGAGCGTAGGAGATGTTGAAAACATAGTTTATCGGGCAGAAATATCGGGCCTTATTGGACGAATATGGCATCAAGTGGGACACTTCCACTCCGGGCTACCCCCAGGGCAACGAGCAGGCCGAGGCTGCAAATAAGGCAATATCATCCGGACTAAAGCGCCGACTCAAATCCTGCCGGGGCAAGTGGGCTGAGGAACTACCTAGGGTGCTCTGGGGCTACCGTACGACACCTCGGCGATCCACTGGTCGCACTCCCTTCTCCTTGGCATTTGGAATTGAAGCTGTCATTCCCCTCTAGGTCAGGCTCCCGACAATTCGAACTGAAAATTTTGATGAGTCGGTGAATAACGACATCGCCTCGGACCTCGACTTGGCCTAGGAGGAACGTGAAAATGTAAGGATCCGGCTCGCATCATACCAATAGGAGGTTGCGAAGGGCTATAATCGAAGCGTCCGTCTTAGGTCGTTCAAACCTGACGACCTTGTCTGGAAAAAAGTGCTGGAAAAGTCCAAGAAGAGAAAATTAATGGCCAATTGGGAGGGCCCCTTCCGAGTCCTCAAGCACCTCGGCTCGGGAAATTACAAGCTAGAGAAGCTGTATGGTTCTCCAATCGCCAAGACTTGGAATGCTAACAACCTGAAGAAGTTCTATGGCTAGCCAAGCTTCAGTGCCGAGGACCTATCAACTTTTTTCTACAAGCTTTTATTTTCTTGAGTTATTTTGTGAAGTCCAACTCACTTATGTAATGGCACGTTCCACTCAAGTTTCAATGAGAATTTCCGTTTCTTATCATTACTGTCTTTTCTTGTCATTTACTTTTTGAACTCGGTTCATCTTTTCTCGGATCGTTTTATCTTGACTTCGGGGATTTCCTCCTCCCCGGGTAACCCCCTCGGACAGAACTCTCACCAAGTCACCCCGACCTCCTCGGTCGTTCGGACTTTCGGTCGCTCGCATTAAGGATACTCGGTAGTTGTCCTCCGAGCCCTTATACCGACCCACCAATAAGTCATCCACTGCTTGGATTCGCTGCGTCCAGAAGCCATGGCCAATGCCATTTCCCCTTCGGGACTCTAGCCCTAATCTCTAAGTAGCCTCACCTTACCACGAGTTTGTCTCTCTCAAAACCAATCTCCTACCTGGAAGCCAAGGCAAATTAAACCGAAGCAGGGGCATACAAAATTCAAAAACTGCTAACTTCGCTTCGGCTTAACTTACTCGATCCCATACTACCCAGCCAGTGGTAGGGGCTTCGATAATTGAGCCCTACGCTTCGGTCGCCCGAAGCACGAGGCATCACCACATCATCTTTTTGCTGAGCTAAACTTCTTTTGAGTATGTTTTTGAAGAACGCTTCGGATAGTGCGTCGGTTAAACTTGTTCTATAAATTCCACAAGTCTCACCAACGCAGGGGCAGCGTCACCCCGGCATCAACCATAAATTCATATAAACATTTCAAAGATAGACAGTGCTCGGAAAAAGAAAACACTCATTCACACAAGCGAGAAGTGAATTGAAAATCAAAATCCTACTTGAACTATTACAAGTGATCAGGCTTCGGCCAATTGTTCGGCGCCTGTCACAGCAAGAAATATTTACAAACTTTGGAACATCAAACTCCAATTTTCCCGAGTCGTCCAGTCAAAAACAAGTAAGTCAAATGTTAAAAATGTTCTTCGTGGAGAGCTAGGTCCATCCTATGCATTCTCGTTCGAAGCAGAAGTATTGGGATCGGTCTGGTCTTCGGCAAGAGTCTCCACCTTGGGATCGGGCACATGTTCATCCTCCTCCTCGGGCATGGCAAGCTCCTTGGGGGGCGCCTCGGGCAGGGCTCAGAGTTCCGAGTCCTCTGGGAGATCAAACTTTTTCAGAAGAGCTTCATGGCCAAACCGAAGTCCATCCAAAAAGCGATCTCTATACAACTCGGTCTCAGTCTCGATCTCCCGAACCTGTTTCTTGTACTCCACTCCGGCCGCGTTCCAGCCTTCATCATAGCCCTTATTCTTTGCAGCCTCGACCTTGCGACCTCGGGTGACCCTCAGAGTAGATGCATCCTCCTCGGCCTTTGTGGCTCTGCCTTCGGCAAGCATCCTCTCTCATTCACACCTTTGGAAATCCGCAAGGTAGAGATCGCTGGTTTCACGGGTTATCTTCAAGTCATCCTCCCTCTGGCTAGGGCCTGTTTCAACTCCTCAATTTCCTGCTCCTGGGCTTTGCTTCTGTAATTAATTGCCAGGGCCCGAGCACCAGCCTTCCAACAGGAAATGGAAAAAAAAACATTACAAATGCACATTTCTAACCGAAGGAAATAAATGAAGAAGTAAAAAGCAACCCACAGCCAGAAGAGCCTGAGCTATCTCCTGGAAAGGTCCTCGATGCGGCCATTCACAACTTTGGCGTCCCGAGGGAGAATGGCAGACCGAAGCAGCCTGTAGGCTGTACCGATGTTGGAGGCGGCACTGTCGGCATGATGAATCAAGCGCCCAGCATAGTGGCGGACCTCGGTAGCCCAGGGCATCTCCCTTGCTGAAACCCTGGTCTCAGCGTCTGTCCCATCCCCTCCAGTCTCAGTTCCCTGCTCCTCCTCCTCCTCCTCGTTGATGAGGAACGTCTCCGTCTCCTTCCCTCGGCCACCCTCGTCCTCATTGGGCTGAGCTCTTTTCTCTGGGGGCCCTTGGGGAGAAACAGGGGCGACCCTCGAGGTCCCAGCTCCTGGCGTGCCAATCACCACGTCGGCGCCTCGGTCCCTTGGCCTTTGACGCCTCAAGTTCAACATCGGTCTGCCTCGGCCATACATCTCTCCTATCAGTCCGGTCCGCTCGGGGGTCTCTATGTCAATTTCCTCACGCAAGGTCCCACGAGGTCCGGAGTTGCTTCCCTCATTTTCGGGGGTGCTGCCTCCTCCGTCTCTTCGCCCCCTTCCTGCTCCTCTCCTTTGGCCTCGCCCCCTTCCTCTTCCTTGCCCTCGGCCTGCCCGCGGAACCCCTTGTTGCCTTGGCTTTTTCTTCAAATAACCTGTGTACGTCGGTTTGTACCCGAGCAGTTCAGGGGCGTACCGGCTTGTGATGGGGATAGCGTAGGCAGCGGTTATCCGAGCTCGGATAGCCCTCTCCCGAAACTCCTACATGATCCCGTCGGCTGCAAGGAACCACCAAAAAGGAAGAGATAACAGCATAGATTAAACATGGTGATATGCAAGATATAAGCTAAGGAAAGAAATCTACCGACCAGGAGTTTCGGTCCCAAATTGGACTGTGGTCGCAGTATCGATGCTCTCTCCTGGCCCGAATACGAAGTTCCCGGAGACCGAGACATAAATACTCACCCATTCCTCCGAGTCGGGCAAATGGTCGATCAAGAATGTATCATATCCTGACCAGCAGGAAAGATAATACTGAGCGCTCTCTCGATTGACCCCCACCAGGTACACACCAAAAAGCTCCTCGAGCCCGAAGGTCAGGTTGTATTGTCTCCTCAGTTCTATTATGCTGGTGACGATTCGGTACGAATTTACCGTGAGCTAGGAGGAGGTGAGAGTGAGGGTTCGGAGCACCCCGTGCACGAACTAGTGAAAAGGGAATCTGACTCCCCCCTAGGTGATTGCCATCAGGGGAAAGTTCAACTCCCCCAGTCGGTGTGGGAGATCTTTGGGGTCAGGGTTCGGAAGTAGCCGAACCTCGATGTCCGGTGGAATACTATAGACTCTTTTGAACTCGGCGTAGGCGGGCGGTTTGCCGTTGAAGTACTGATTCTTATAAGGGCATGGCCTTATCGGTCTCTTGCGTCCCTTGACCTCCTCGGGGGCGTTAGCGAATGGTCCCGGCTCTTGGTTTAATGTACTCGGAAGGGTCGACCGGCTCGATGCAGTTAATCGAAGTTCGGTAATATCTTCGGGTCCAAACCGCCCAAAGGATGTCCTTGGGAATCTCAAGCAGAGAAGAGTCAGAACTACTGGATCTATCCGAAGCAAGCTCGACGACCATTCGCCCCTACCTAACAAAGAAGAATGTGCAAAAACCCGTTAGTTGTATGCCTAGGGGGAGGCAGGAGGATCTATTGTTCGGGACAGAATGGTCGTTGCTCTTCGGAGTTTCTAGGTCTCGGTATTTTCAGGATACTCTTCCTCGGGAAGAACCCTTGTGGTCTTTAGCTGTTCCTATGGTCTCGGGTTGAAAATAGTCCTCGGGATGCGTTTGGGCCCCGGGATGAGTTTTGGCCTCGGGAAGAACATGAACAACGGCAAGAAAATGCCAGCACCGCCGCAAACCAGACGCCGAGGAGCGGTGTCTCAGCCACAATGCGTGCTTTAAACGATGGTAAACTCGAAGAAAATTAGCAAATCATGAAGATTAACGTTTGGAGAACATCATACCTGAGTTTTGTGCAAAGATCTTTCGCCAAAGCATTCAAAAATCGCGATTGAACTCTGGGTTGAGCGAGCGGCGACGGTTCGATGTCGACAGAGAGAAAGATGAACTTCTCTCTCTCCTGTTACTTTTTTTATAGTGGGGCATTCAAAGTGTTGCGTGGGAAACGAAGCGTCGCGCACTGAGCCGCTGGATCTTCGACACGTGTCCTCATCGGACGATCTGCAGTGAGTGTTCTGAGCCAAGGTCAGAGAGCTGAACCACCGGGCCATTGAGTAAATGACACGTGTCCCCGAGGGGATGTTTCGTACAAATCAACTGACGTGGCACGTGCCGAGACATCTATCTACTCCTGGCACCTCAGCGATGATCGACACGTTGCCCCTGGGCTGAGGCTAGCAGCCTAACAACTACCGAAGTCGCCCCGCACCTTAGTAACCCAAGCATAAAGGCTCCAAGCATGGCGGTTCACGAGATGAATCAACTCTCTAGAACCGAGAAATGCCGTTCCAGAGAGTTGAGGGGCTATTGTGGGGGCCTCGGTTACCGGTTCGGTAATCTGACCAAGTAGTGTGAGCCGACGTCTGAAGAAGGTCCAGTCCACAGCTTGGTGCAAGCTGCCCTCGGTACTGAGCTTGGTTGAGTATTCGGGAACAAGCCTTTGGGTGCTTCGGGGTTGTCGAAGGCATCATACATGCTTCGATGTTCCCGAAGCCATTTGGGAGGAGCAGTTATGTCGGATAGGTCCCATGAGGATCATGCAGCAGGCGTAATCATTGGGATCAGGTCTGGCCATGTGCTCCGTAACTACTTTATCCCTTTCGTCATATGTGACGTCACCCGAGGCGGTTACCCGAGCGTACTCTCCACGCGCTGGCTTGGAGGCCAAGTAAACCTAGGTCTATAAATACAAAGGGATACTCACCTGGAGGAGGTCATTTAACCATAACCATAACCCTAGACCTATACACTTCTCCATAGATCTAACTTGATCGTCAGAGGGTCACTGGGCAACGATAGCCCTAGTGACTTGTTGCAGGTCCGTCGGAAGGAGCACGGAGCTGTAAAGGAAGGAACCTGATCTGAACCACGGTCAAGATCCCGATAAATCGAACCCCTACATAATGCAATCCCCATTTCCCACATTCCATCATAGGCCTTTCTTCAAAAGAGTTTTCCCCTCCAATAGGCTGCTCCATAACCACGAAAGGGTGGCCCCTCTTTCTACCTCCATACACGATGTATTAAAGAAATAAAGCTCTTTGAGAACCTGAACCCAGAAAGCGTTGGGGTTGGTAACCATTCTCCAAAATTGTTTAGCTAGTAAAGCACAATTAAAAGCTTCTAGGTCACGGAATCTGTGGGCTATTGCCTCCGGGGGTGCGCGCGAGCGCGCCAGGTTCGGAGTTGCCACCCGGATTTTTTTGTAAATGGTTTGCTACCCGAGAAACCTTGAACTTGAAAATGATGTTTGAGTTTGAAAAAGGCTTTGATTACCAGTCCGTCGTCACCATGAGATCTTGGGTTTAGGAGCCAGGTTACGAGAGGGGAAGGGTTTCGTTTGGTATCCCTCTCGCCCGATGTGAGGATCAGTCTCTGCTAAATGCTTGTGGGATTTTAGAAATGTTTACATTCTTAACTTTTAAACACATAACATGTACAGTGTAGACTTGTGCAAAGTGTACAGTTAGAAGCAAATTACTAGCGCTGCACAAAAAATTCGGTGAATCGTGAAGCCAGTTCGGACTGAATCGATCCGTACCTTTTGGATTTTGTCCGTGGATTAATTGTTCGGACACGGATTCAAAAATTAAAAATTAAACCGTGAGATATGGATTAGGATTGGATTTTCATTTGAAAACTGTGGATAATCCGAACCGGACCATGAGATATTTAAGAAATAAAAAAAATGATATATATGTAACATGTAGTAAATAATTATAATTTTACACATATTTCTATATTATACATAATATCATACAATAGCTTATGTATGCATGCGTATATACAACTATGTATTTATTTTCGTTAAATTTGGTTGTCGCCTCTCCAACTCCCAAGCTGCCAAGCTCGCAACTCCTATTGAATCTCCGTTACTGGATAGCGGATGTGAATGTATTTACTTTCGTTATGCTCTACTATATGAGGTAATGTGTTCGAGAACTTGGAATACTTGCTAAGTGCTTATTGTAATAATCTTTTACATTTTTGGAGTATATAATCATGTAGTACTTGCTATTACTTTAGAGTTGTGAATGTTGCCAACTTGGGATCGTTTTGTGAGAATGTGACCTAACCTCAGGATGAGGCTGTCTACGTATTCTTTTTGATTTGTGCATTGTGATTAGCCAAAGTGAGTCACCAATTGCCTATATAAAGAGAGCCTTTGGGTTCCAAAATTAAGGTTCAATACTCCCTCCCCCTACAAAAGCCCTAACTCCCCGTGAGTAGTCGCAATCCAAGCGATCAAATTAATCCCAAAGCACCCATTCTAGTTCTTAGGGTTTCGAGAGAGAAATCAATCAATCACCCTCAATCTGAAGCAATCAAGCACTAAGGGATCAAGGTGGTGAGGCCCAGGGGCCTATGGTTTGGTTTAATTTCCGTTTTTATTAATCGTAGCTTTTCTGATAATTGTTAGTAGTTTGGTGTGAGGAAGAACACCGGCCGAGACTTCATTCCTGCGGCCGGTATATCAATCCAGTAAGATTCCACAAGCGCGAGATCCATTCGCTGGCCGAGGAATCCATCTGCTAAAACAGTTTCCTGCTTTCGTTTATTTAGTTGCATGTTGTCTTTTTACTATCCTGGCTCACCTTACTAACTGTTTAATGGCCTAAATAACCATTTTAATTCCGTAGAATTAAATAAAACAAACATTAGTTGTATGTTGGATGATTATGGGCCGGTCTCGCGATAGGGCAAAGAGGGGTGCCTAACACATTCCCCTTATCGAACTTTTGGCTCCGTACTCAGAATCTCTCCTTATTTTCTTAGGTTTAATAAACTAAAGGGAAATTCTATTTAGCAGTGATCATTATCGTGTGGAGATGTTCCTAAGCATGGGCATAGCCACGATTTTGATTTATAAAGAGGAAACATGTAGCGAGGATATATGTGTGGCGATACCCTTTCCGGGAGGTGTCCACAGTACTCAAAAACGTTTTTCAAAACTGGTCTGGAAAGAGAAGCCCAAGCTGGGCTTAGGGACCTCAGCGTTGGGGGCGCTGGGGTTGTGTCTCCATTTTGTGCAGTTTTCGACAGACTGCTTTCCTTCTGTAAATACGTACATAAGATTCTACATCATTTCCATTCGTGTATAGTACACTAACACATGCCTTCACCTCACACTCTACTTGCTATGTGTTTCAAAGTTAAGAAATACAAGCATTTTCTAAAATCCCGCAAGTATTTAGTAAAGACCGATCCTCGTATCGGGGGAGAAGGGTGCCGAACAAAAGCCTTCCCTTTTTGTAACTTGGCTTCCGAACTCAAAATCTCTGGTTTCTTTTTCAAACTCAAAATCAAGCTCAAATATCATTTTCAAGTTCAATGTTTCTCGGGTGGCAAACCGTTTTATAAAAATCTGGGTGGCGACTCTTCTTTTCAATAATCAAAACCTCTCGAAACGAGTGGGGGCCAAAGCCTCGGGCTTGGTAGGCCACAGGGGTGAAGACGTTCAGGGTCAGACTACCCATGGGAGAGCCTTTATGATTACTGCAGCTATTCCACCACCTCCTACCACTTTTTAGTTTTGAGATACATCAGTTGTGTGGGGTATTTTCTCTTCTTTATTGTTCAACTCCTTCGCTACAATTCTTTTGGCTTTAGAGCATTTTATTCATTGATAACAACAACTTTGTTCGTGCTTGGAATCGAAAATCGAGGACCTTAGTCCACTTCAACTTGTTGAGAAACACCACTAGATCGTAATTGCCGAGACTGTGAGTTATTCATCCCAGACTGGTGTTTTAATTTGCGTATGGCGAGGTTTGATCTGATTTTGGGAAGAGATTGGTTATACCTATTATAGTTGGTGATATTTCGAATATGTTCCTGTAAGAGTTGATCTTTTTTTACTTCTTTTCGTTGGCCTAGTTGACTCTTGTCTGAGTGGTATCTTAATCTGCTTTCCTTGAGGCCTTTTGTGTTTTTGGCTGTTTGGGATTTTCAATATCTTAATTGACTACCACATACTACTTGGATCCTTGTCATGGAATGTTCTATCGCGTGTATGTCATTGACGTTGGCGTATATCTCTTGCCTCTCACTCTAGTTGAACTCTTGATACAACCACACTTGGTATAAAACTTCGTTAGTCAGTTTGGGTTCATTTGTGGTTAATACAAGTTTTATTGCTTGCATTTGCTATTTCACTCAAGTCCTTGTGTTGCAACCTTTACTCATTGGAACCAAACCTGATGGTTACATATTCTATGATATCAATTAGTTGGTGCCATTAAATTCGGGTTCTGTTGCTGTTATTGCCTTCTTTGGTGTCAAAATTTGTTATAGTTTCTGAGCTTTAGAGTCACATGGTTTGAACTCATTATGGTTTTGTATTTATCTCTATCTTTTGCTAGTGTTGGTCATTTGTATTGAAACACTCCTGTTTGGGTTCATTTGTGGCTGCTATAAGTTTTATAGCTTGCATTTGCTATTTCACTCAAGTCCTTGTGTTGCAACCTTTACTCATTGGAACCAAACCTGATGGTTACATACTCTATGATATCAATTAGTTGGTGCCATTAAATTCGGGTTCAGTTACTGGTATTGCCTTCTTTGGCGTCAAAATCTGTTATGGTTTCTCAGCTTTAGAGTCACATGGTTTGAACTCATTATGGTTTTGTATCTCTCTGCCTGCTTTGGCTTTATCTTTTCCCTAGCGCTCATCTTTTGTATTGAAACACCCCTATTGCCGAAAGATATATGTACTTGTTCCTCTGACTTGTGGAGCAGTAGGAAGATTATGATTGATCATTTCTGGATCTTTAGGATTGTTATGAGTTGGTGCATTGGATTCATCGTCGAACCACTTTTGAACTTCCATGTGTTCTTTAAAATCTCTGAGTACCTTGCAATTTTTTTCCTTGAAATTCTTGATTAGCCTTGTTTGAGTATTGAGCTTGATGTTTCATTTGAAGTACAGACCAAATCTGTCTCTCATATTGGAATGGTCAGACATAGAGCTAGAAGTCGGTGTATCTTTCGAGGAGGAGTTGGTGTGTACCTTAGACTCGTGGGATCAAATGTCGAGGAACTGGATGGTAAATTTGTGAGGGTTTTACGAAGAAGTCAAGGTTAGGAGGAGTTTGCCTGGAAAAGGGAAACTGAACTTGTTGGTTTGTAGTCAATGAGAGTTTCTTAACTTGATTATTGTGATTGTCGGCTTAGTGCATTTTTGTAAGTGTTTGATGACCTGCATATCTTAGTTATTGCTTAACTTGATTGCTTTTGGCTTATCAAATTTCGAGGACGAAATTTCTTTAAGAATGGTAGAATGTAGAGACCCATATTTATTTTTAACAATTTCTAATGTTTTATAAATGCTTGAGTTGTGATAAAATGCAGAATATGAAGTGGATATATGTTTTGGGGGCCCTTGTGGAATGAAGTTTTACTTGTGGTGCTTGATGTGTTGCATAAGTGGGTGAGGGGTGAGAGGTCTAATTATATATGTATATATATGTATCTGATAGCAAGAGAGGGGTAGGTACACTTTCCCATTTCCTCCTTTTTTTTTTCTCACGTGTCTCTCTCTCACCCTAGGTCTCACTCTCTCCCACACCAACATCTCACAAATTCCCTCAAATCCCCCATAGATCCTTAAAACCCACGTGTATCTGACCTCATACAAGCGTTCTTGGCTCTCGAATGGTTGGATTGAGCTCGAAGGAGTGTATTTCAGTGGATTCAAGATTTAGAAGCTTAGGGCTTGCTTGTAACTCTTAGGGCTTGCTTTTGATCTTGAGGTAGAGATTTCTCACTCGCTTTATATATTTTTTAGTTGATTTGGTGCCTATTAGTTGTGTTGAATTGCTTGTTTCGGGCCTTGATCGAATCTGTCAAAAACCAAAATATCGCACTGTGAAACCCAGCTAGTATCGGTACCACTTTTTGGTGGTACCTGTACTATCCAAAAGTTTTCAATTTTGTTTGGCTAGTACCTGTACCACTTTTTCTCGGTACCTGTACTACCTGAAACTTTTTTGAAATGTTTATTTATTCTATGGTTTGGACCCCTGATCACTTCTAAGTTCTAACACATTTTCAACACCTCCAAACGACTCCACAACATTGAAATACATATTCCAATAACCCTTTGAATATTCATTCTCCTAAGATTCATGTCGAACGAGACTCGGACTTGATATATTTTGATTGAGCTCATCCTATCTTTCCCTTGTCATTATGGTTTATAGTCATATAAATTCTATTATCGTGGTTCATTTATATTGGATTGTTCTCACCTTTTTACATGAGAATGAGTTCGTTAATACATAAATGAGGTGTGGGAATGTGATATGTTGATTCGAGGATAAACATATGAAAGAATTATGAACACACGTAACGTAATTGATAATTTGTTGATGATATGAGAAATGTCAAGTATAACGGTCAATTTTTTTTCTTGAATTTGAAATTGGATACTAAGGGCTTAGAATGGATGTATAGGGTCATGACAACCCGGAAAGTGGAGTGGATATACGGGGTCCTAATAGCCAGAATGTCTCTAGGACTAACACTTGGTGTGTCGCTAGTAAAAGAGCTACACGAGCTTATATCTGAGACCATCTGGGATATACGGGGTCCTCAAGACCCGGAATGTGACTCACTCGATACGAATATTGAAGAGATATAACTTTGAATAAAAGAGCTTTGATTAACAATGAAGTGTTGCCCGAGAAGGGTGATGCTTATAGTACATTCCATTGTTACTTGCTTCTTTGTTACTCATCTATACCCATCTTCTCATTTACATATAAAGTTTGTAGAGATTTTCCTACTGGGTTAGTGTAGCTCAACCCTTCATATTTTCAAGTACTAATCAAGGACAACAAATGGCATTCATGGTGTGCATCCATTGGAAAATCTTTTTAAAGTTGATATATAGAAAAATACTATGACATCTTTTGCAAATCTCCTTTTGATGATGTAATTATAATTTCAATATCAATTCTTTTGATGTTGGATAAGTGTAAACCACTAAACTACTATTTATTCTTCCGTACTTACGAAATATTGGCCGTCGTGCCATGGATGTAACATTTTGGAATATTTGGAGTTGGAACTGCAATTTGATGATTGGGGTTGATAAACAACTAATTGGTGGGTAATATGGGAGATATTGTGACTATTTTATTATTTAGAAGTTATTAATAATTATATTTAAAATCGAGGGCGTGACAGGAAGGGTTCGAGCCAAGTGACTTCACCTAACCTGCACAAGCACGACTAAAGAACCACACTGGAAGGACTCCAGAATGGTCCTCGAACATATGTATGAGAAATGTACAGAGCAAGGAGAAGTGAGGTAGGGTATTGAGCGTAGGAGACGATGTACCTGTTAGGGTTGACTTTGCTCCCCTTTTATAGAGCGTCCTTTCTTACTCTCCAAGTTTAGACATGTGCCCAGCACGCGTCAGATGACATCACTCATGACGTAGCGGATAAGGCAGCTAACATCCTCGTGTGTGAGCTAGCATGGCACCCCCATGTGCACTCATGATTATTTCGTTAGGCAACCGCCATAGTTGACGTCACATACATCATTCAGGATATGATGGTTACAAGCACGTGGGTGAGACATTAGGGATCCATGGTCGAGCCTAGTGGCCATTGATAAGCGTCCAAGATTGTTTAATCTTGGTGCTTAAGTCCTCTAGTTTGTAGCGTTTGTACATATAAGTTGGCTTTTTCATTCGATATTGCACGTAAGGTTGTATTTTGTTAGTTTTAGGTAAAACACAGAATTAAGGCGGTTTTTAGCACCATGGATGACTCTCGAAAGCATCTGAGTATCTTAGGCCATGTGGCGGCTCCCCACTAAGTTCCGACGGGTGTTTAATTAAGTGTCGAGAAGTGCTCGGATCGTCGGAGGGCCGTTTGGACCAAGGGCTGAACAAGACAGAAATCTGTCCACCCAGTACGGATACTGGGAGTTGGCCAGTATCGGTACTCGCTTTCCAGAGATCATTTTTTACAGCCTGTTGAAGCCCAGTACCGATACTGAGAGTTGGCCAGTACCGGTACTGCCTAGGAAATATCTGCGTTTTTGTTCACCTTTTTCAACTTTCCTTTTATGGTATACTTGCTACTTTTTGCAAATTTTTGAAGATATTTTGTGATACGTGTGGAGAGAGAAACCCTTGTGTATGTAAGTCATTCTCTCCCACATAATATCTACCTATTCTTTTGTGGGCACAAGCCCCAAAAATCGATCGCGATAAGCGGGTGCGCCCCCTTTTAAAGTGTAGCAAAACACTCAATTTAGAGTCGCCACTTGGGTTTGAAGGTCTGCCACCCAAGGAACCGAACTTGAAACGTTTGCTACGTTGTTTGATTTGAAAAAGGCTTGTAGACTTGCCCGTCGTCACCTTGATATCTGAGGTTCGGGAGCCAGGTTACGAGAAGGGAAGGGTTGTAAGGCACCCCTCTCGCCCAATCCGGAGATTGGTCCCTACTCAGGCATTTGTAAAATGTTTGCGATTCTTTCTCATTAATCAATTTTTAGCCAGTTAGGGTGGGGAACAGTTTAAAGGGATTTAAAACTATAACACGTTTGCAGGATGTGATAGATGACATGCTTGCTTATTGAAATAGTTAGAATAGAATGAAAACAGACTCTTGTGGGAGTTTCAAACAGACTGGAAAGCACTGATTTGGAGTGGCGTGCGCAGGAAGAAACCAGCATGCACTGAACAAGTCACTACATGCTAATCCAACCTGTGCGTGCTACATCATGACCTGCATGCGCTGGTAAGCTTAAACCCACAGCTCTTATTTCCAACCCTTTGGGCTCTGGAATGACCAGTGCACACCCAAGACAAATCACACAGTTTATAGGCAATTATAATATACAGTTATGGACAGTTTGCATGGGCTCAGAGGCCACCAAAAGAATAAGCACCCCATAAACAGTGTGGGGGATAAAACAAAGGCCGAAGCCTAGTTACCCATGCAAAGGCCAACCAGTGGTCTGAGATGAACCTGCGCGAGCGGGTCACCCACTGCTGCGCACAGGTTTGAGTCCTCAAACCAGTGCATGGTTTGATATTTTTTTGGGTTCTGGGACATATCCAGAAAGACCCCAAGGGTATTCCATTGCAGTAGATATGAGTATTGAAAGACAACTAGTAGTTTTAAGCAAAGAAAGTAGTAAACTGGTTTTTAACATGCTTGCAGTGATGTATATACAAAGGAGAACATGAAATAACAGGGTTCCAGTCCCCGCGCAAGATCTGCGCGCATAGCCACAAAGTGGCGCGCGCGTACGAAGGACTGGCGCGCGCTGGTCACCTGCAACATGGGTTTTGAAAACCTTGCTAGCTTTAGGGCTAGGACTTGGTATTGATTACCAGCCTTGGCCCTGCCAGACCCCCTCAGGGATCAGAACAAAATGTTGTACAAAGGTGTTATACCTTTGGTTCTAGGGTTTGAAAGATGATTGGGCTTGAGCTTGAAGGTTGGGTGGTGGTGTTTGATGGATGATGGTGTTTTTGTGTGGAGAGCAGGTTTAGAGATTGTTAATGGCTTTCTTTTGCAAGAAAGAGATGAACAAGAAGCTTGGTATTGATGGAGATGGTGTAATTTTGTAACCCTTTGGCATGGGGTGCATGAGGGGTATTTATAGAAGGAGATGGAGTGAGAGGGGGTGTAAATCAGCCCAAAAATGGCTGATTCACTTGGCAAAGAAGTCTCCTCACATTAAATGAGAGAAGGAAAGGTGATGGGAGGCTTGTGAGAGGGGAGGGAACATCCCCCTGTCTGAAGATCGTCCTTCAGCCGAATAAACAGGCCTCTTCGGCCCCTTAAAAGTCTTATGATCATGGCTGGAAAAGGTGATGGGACAGGGGTCTAACTAGCGTGCGCGGGTGTATTACCCGCTCGCGCTGGTCTAAGCAACATTATGCTGGTCAATAGTCAAACTTTGACTATTGACCACCACGTGGCACTTTGACCAACGCGCGCTTGTATTGGACCAATGCATGCAGGTAAGGTTCTGGCTTTTGAAATTGGTTGGGTTTTAACGGGGTAACGAACACTCAAAGCTCAATCATGCTATCATTCTCGGGGTGTTTTTAATTTCCTAGAGAACTCTATTGTCATCTTCAAGCTTTCTTAGCTATTTCCTTCAAGAACTCAAGTAAGCTTTGTTAGTTTGTTAATTTCCCATTTATTAATGTTGCTTGTACGGACTAGATCCTTAGTAATTTCAACTTTGTTTTCGTTTCCTACGGTTAAGTAACATGTCTCATTTTTATGCTATGCTTTGTTCTTTAACTATGAGTGAGTAGTCTTTTGGTTAAGTCTTGGGTTAATCTTTCCCAAAGACTTAGGTTGTTGTTTGGTTTTCTCGAACCCTCAGGCTTAAAGCATAATTTTCGGAATTGGATTAACCTAACCCTTTTTGGTCTAAACTTGGGGTGTTAACTTCTTGGCATGCCGTTTAGTCAAGCGGTCTTGGCACGCGGTATGCCTAGAGCTCGGGGCCTCCTATGTGTTCAATTCATTAGTAAAAAAAGTTGGTTTAATTTTGATAAATCACATCTTTTGATAAACATAGTCTTTAAAGCTAAATCTTTCGAATTTGAGTGCGCGGTCGTGACTCTCGCTTGAGTTATAATCGAGAACCGATAACGGCCTAAGTCACGGGTTGGATGATCCCTAGACATGCCCTTTTTAAGTTCATTAAACTCGTTTCTAGTCTTTTGCCTTAGTATTTCCACTTTCAAAGCAAAACCAAAAGTTGGCCGTCTTGAACGCCGAAATCCATCACATAAACCTACAATTCAAGCAAACTATTACCGATTCCTTGTGGTATGATCACAAACTTACCGGTTTATTATGCTCTCAACGATCTAGCCCTACGCTTGGGATTTTCAACCTATTTTAGTGGTTAGGTTGCGGCGAAGCATTTTTGGCGCCACCGGGGATTCTTAATATAGCTTATTTGGAGGTTCAACAAACTACTGTAAGTACTCCGTTTATTTTTCCTTTGTGTAATTTGAACTCAAGTTAGCAGATACCTCTAACCGAAATACCAAATCAACTTGAGGTGTAACAAGCTAGATTGAGCATCAATTGCCTTTTACTGCATTTTATCTATATAACGTGGCAGTGGCTTAACCCCACGAAACTGTATTGAGAAAGAGGCGGCGGCATAGCCCCTCTAGCTTGTTAACGGTTTTTTCTAGGAGTTACTAGTTTTCAAAGAGGAAGGTGCTTTGTATGCCCAACGTCTATCGTAGCCCTTTGTCCAATCGGCTTCATAGGCCTACTTCTCCTCCGAGGGTACGTAGGATTATTCGGGCATATTCTCCACCACGTGAGTTATCTCCTCCTTCGAGGCCAATGGCAGATCCACCGGCTCAATCGTTGCGTGATTATCTAACTCCGAAAAGGGCTCTGCAAGTTTCTCCTATAGTAGTTCCAAACACCACTGCCGCTAATGCTTTTGCATTCAAGCCAAACTATCACCGGGCTATACCTGAGTTTCGAGGGCGTGAGCTTGAGGATCCTTATGCACATATTCGTGAATTCGAGACTATTGTCAACACATTTGTGACCGGTCCAGCTCAGCTAGAACAAGCGCGTTTAAAGCTATTCCCTT
The DNA here is from genome assembly GCA_025642025.1 of Rhododendron ferrugineum. NCBI lineage: Eukaryota > Viridiplantae > Streptophyta > Magnoliopsida > Ericales > Ericaceae > Rhododendron > Rhododendron ferrugineum. The sequence continues at coordinate 4,523 of JAOTQK010005517.1, read as the reverse complement.
TCACACTTAAAGATAAAGCCAAGCAATGGTTTAACTCTTTGAAGCCCCGATCCTTGCGAAATTGGGGTGAAATTCAGGATGTGTTCACCATGAAGTTTTTCCCGGTCAGCTGAACAAAGCTTCGCATGGATGAAATCCAAAATTTCAAGCAACGGGATGGGGAGGCCTTCTACAAGTATTGGGAACCCTTCAAGGATTTACTTGCAGCTATTCCCCATCACAATTTCCCCATGTACCTACTAATTAACTACTTCTACTTGGGTTGCACTCGAGATAGCAAGCAACTCCTTGATACGATGGGTAGTGGTGATTTTATGGGAAAGAATCCAGAGGAAGCTTGGGATTACTTGGACGCTTTGGCAGAAAGGGCTCAGACTTGGCAATATATAGATCTAGGCGAGCAAGCAATGAGAAACCAAGGCCCGAGTGGCTCTAGCAAGTTCTCGGTAAGCGAGCACAATGTATTCGAGACAAAGTTAGAAGAGTTGTCGATGAAGTTGGATAAGATGAAGTTGGATGCGGTCCAAGTGCAAGAGGTTAAGGAAGTGCGACAAGTGGAGGAGATGTGTGTGATTTGTGAAACTTTGGGTCATTCGACTGACAACTGCCATATCATTCCTGCCCTCAGGCAACACGTCAGACAACTTCCCGCGGAGGAGGTGTGTGCAATGAACCAATGTTTTGATCCTTACTCGAATACGTACAATCTGAGATTGAGGTAGCATCCGACATTCTGTTGGAACCAACAATATCAAAGTGGGCCATCTCAAGCACCTCCACCACCTCAAAATCAACACTGGCGGTCTAATGCAATCCAAGGGCCACCTTATTTTCCCCAAATCCAAGGACCACCGGGATTCATGCCCTCCGGCCCATTTCAAGGTTCAAACTCCTTTCCACAACAAACAACAGAGGCGATCTTTGGAGGATACCCTGCACACTTTCATGCATAACCAAACGAACCTAAATGATCAAAACACCCAACTTTTGGGGGAGATGAAGAACCAAATGGGCAAGCTAACGAATGCTATGGGCCTTTTGCAACAAGAGAAAGGAAAGTTCCCTGCTCAGCCTCAACCAAACCCCCAAGGTCAACATTTGATTAGTAGCTCTTCGGTGACTATCCCTGAGCAAGCCAAGGCAATTATCTTGTTGCGTAGTGGAAAGGCGGTGGATATTGCGGTTGTTGATCCACCGATCGATTACACCTATCCTACTACCTTTCCCGGAACCATCAAAGCCAATTACAATATCTGGGGAATCTCCCAAGCAAACTCCAACAACAAAGGAGAAAGGAAAGGAAATGGAAAGTGATTCTCCGCAAGTTTCCCCCGTTCCTGCACCATACCCTAACAAATTAAGGATGCCGGCCAAACCAAATTTGAACACAGACATCTATGAGGTGTCCAAGCAAGTGACGGTTAACCTTCCATTGATAGATGCTATTAAACAGATTTCATGTTATGCAAAATTCTTGAAGGACTTGTGCACACAAAAGCGTAAGCTCCAAGTTCAAAAGAAGGAGTTTTTTACTAATCAAGTTAGTTCTTTCTTTCAGTCGGCCCTTCCTCCCAAGTATAACAATCCCGGGTGTCCTACGATATCCATTACTATAGGAGGCAAGGTCGTGGAGAAAGCTCTTCTTGATTTAGGGGCGAGCGTGAATCTCTTACCATTCTCGGTGTATGAGCAACTTTATTTGGGAGCAATGAAGCCGACTCGGGTGACACTACAATTAGCAGATAGGAGTATTCGTGTTCCGAAGGGTACGGTGGAGGACGTTCTAGTTCAAGTCGACCAATTTGTTTCACTACAACAAATAAGGCTTTTAATAGCGTGCCAAAAACGCTATAGTATCATATGCAGAGCGTTCAAGAGAACGCCTTATTAGCTGATGTTGTTAAAAGTCTTCGCTTTCAATAGCGTTCATTGTCCGCTATTGTTGATCTCTTTTATAGCAGACAATGAACGCTATGGAAAGTAATATATAGCGTTCAAAAAAACGTTGTATTAGCTAATGCTATTAAAAGTGAGGGACATGTCATAGCGTTTTCTGACTGCTATTTATCGTAAACTTGTAATAGCGTTTCCTGAATGCTATGTATTATAGACCTTTGATAGCAGTCTTAGAGCGCTATGTATTCTCTACAAATTACCTGAAAAGCATTTCATAAGCTCATTTGACAGCACATTTTTTGCCAAAATATTAAATGAACCAATGAACTACACATAAATTCACCCAGGATTCCATTCAAAACAAAAGAGAAATATATTTCCATCCAACATCAAGTAACTTTAAATAAAAACAAATTCAATAGCAAGCCTTCATGTCCTACCAACATTTTGAAAGAGAATGGCAGTGAAACAATCTTATTGTCCCAAAAGTTGCCCACATGTCTTGACACAAAACGGGAAGTATTAAGGAAAAAACTTCAACTAAGTTCCAGCGGCACCATTGTAATCTCCATCTTCATCAAAGTGTGAAGAAATATTGATCTTCTCTTCCAACTCGAACACTTACATAATAAATGAAACACCAAATAAGTCAAAAGAAAATAAATCAACAATGACTTCTAAAATTGAAGTTAAATCACCGACATCGAAAATTAAATTGAAGTTAGATCACCAACATCAAAAATTAAAATAAAGATAAAAGCAGCACTGAGTTACCCTCACATCTTTTATTGTTATTGTTAATTATGTCTTCCTTTCAACATGATGATATGAAGTAATATAAGAATTATTAGTCATAATGTTCATGTCCAATAAAAGCAAACACAGTAGGGAAAAATCACAAGACAGACCTCGTGGGGATGGTTCAAACACGATCGAAAATTTCAGAGGGCTCTATACCCTTTCTACTCCCAAAGCTAAGCACATGGAATTGATGCAATCTTCTTGATTCCCTGTGGTACAAAATTTTTAATCAATAGATGGGTGTAGAATAAGCTCATGATACGTGAAAGTATTCATTCTATAAAAGCACAACAAGCATAATTGAATTAGTGGATCACTACAGAAGTGCATCATCAAGATGCATAATACTATAACTTAAAATTACCTAAAAAAACTGATCAATACTTGCGTATAAGCCGTCAAAGAGAAGTTCAATTAAAAACCCTCACAAACTTATGTAGGACAAAGATGACTAACTAAATGTCTCAGAGAAGAACATCTAATAGCCACATTTTCATTTTTGGGTGGTGGATGTAGTCTACAACCATACATCCATTCAGATTTATGTTATACTTCAATCTTACACACAGTTTTATTTGAATCTAGAAGGCAGTGAAGGTCAACAGTAGAAAATCATAGGAAGAACACAATAACAAAGGCGCTGTTTATCAAACTAGTTATATCAGAAGACCAACAAACCCATTACTGCAGCAAAACTTGAAAAATGAGCATACGAAGTTGAAAAACTTGGCTTCTAAACTGGATATAGAGTTCATGCACACATAATTGCACATGAAAGATCAACCTACAATGTTAGGCCCGTTCTGTCATATTTTAACCAAAATACCAAACATGGTATTAGAGTAAATGATTCGAAGGGTCACAAGTCCAAGCATGAACTTGTTTCCCCATAATCTGTGCCTTCGTTTTGTCTGGCTCTTCATGTGAGAGCAACGGGCCACATGTAAGGAAGGGTACGGTAGCTTGATACACATTGTCTGTTCCGAACAGCTTAAGCTTATTATGGAAATTGGTTACCATAAGCCAAGATTATGGAAGAGAATGACAAAATAACAGAGCAAAATTAGAAAACAAATTTACTTACAAAATGTCAACAAATATCATGATCTAGACTGCAATTTCATAGTTGGACTCAAAGTTAATTGCAAAATGCATATAGATAATTTTCATGGAAATAGCTTTTAGGGGTATCCAATGGACCGAGATTGCCAATCATCAATCATCATCAATACAGGAGATGCTAACCAAGTAAACAATCCGTCGAAGTACCACCCCGAGGGAAAATGGAACATGGTCATTACGTAAGCCTCAAAACCATTGGAAACACCATAAATCAATCTTGGAAGACCAACCACCCCGTGAAAGGGTACAACCCTTTGAGGCAAAGATCCATCTTTGATGACATCTTTGAGGAATAAGAATCCTATGTTATCAACTTTGTAAGGCTTTCTTGATTTATATTTTATACACCCTAAAACATAATCTTTGAGGCAAGACAATCAGTTCTTTTCTATTTAACTCTCTTTTCCTTTGAAAATCATAAAAAATTGTTCCTCCACTGAAGGAGCCAAGCTCATTTACACATAATTTAGCCAATAGCATGTTTGCAAGCGACGAAAATCATTTCATAAGTACAATGGCTAGGATAGGTTGAAGAGAATTACCACACACTGATTCTTGTGTGAGCTTGTGCATCTGTTGCATCTATAGCAAATCAGTCTTGGATATTCTAACTTTGACAATCACTTTATTGATCAGTGGCTCTTTGATTGGGCATAAGTCTAGTAGAGCCCATATATATCTTCTACACATAACAGATAATGAAC
>JAOTQK010003084.1:0-46556 GCA_025642025.1 Rhododendron ferrugineum | reverse complement strand
CAGCACATGGACAACTAGCAGCACCACCACTCCCAAATCAGCCTCGCTCTCCACAACGCCAAGCACCACTACTACCACTACTAGCTGTACGACCTCGACGACCCCTACTACCAGCACATGGACAACTAGCAGCACCACCACTCCCAAATCAGCCCCACTCTCCACAACGCCAAGCACCACCACCACCACCACCACCGGCGGATCAAACGGGCCGTGAACAACGCCAAGCACCATCTCCAGTGGGGCGGCAACGACTAGCAGCGCGAGCGGCGGCAGCTGGTAAACAACCATCACCTACAACGCAACAAACGCACACGAAAACGTCCTTCTCCATACGAATTCGCTCAGATCTCCCATTCCAGACGGATCTCTGGGCCAACGATCCTTGACCACCACCTCTCTCTTTCTGGCTACCAAGACCATGATCACTGTACCTGAAGTAAACACCTCCACCACGTTCCCTTTGCGGTTGTGCGAGAGACGCCCACGTGGGTTTGATTGTGGATTTTGTGCGTGTGTGTATATAGCTGCCTTGTGTACATACACACTTTGTTTGTCTTGTCTGCCTTGTCTGATAGTCACTCGGTAGTCACTTAGTAGCTACTCGGTAGTAGAACGAAATAGTAAAAGCGTCATTCCTTTCACTCTGCTTCTATGTGATCTATTTGTGTACTTGTGTATGTATATGTATGTACCTTGTGCACAGTGGATGCTTCTTGTTTCAGTCTTGCGTGAGCGAACTGCGGACCGAGGAATTGTTTAGATTGAGCTCGGCGAGTGGTCCGCGGCTCCGGGGACGATGTTGTACCACCTCTTGTAGAATTATAGGGTACGATATAACTAGTACATTTCTTGTCTGTCTTGCTTCCCTTCGAAGCTGATGGTTTGTTTTTCGTCTGGGGTGTCGAGGGAGCGAGGTCGAGAGCGGAGAGCAGGACGGGTATATCGTAATACTGTACACACTCAGTACATCTGTCTCTCGGTGATAAGATAATCACAATTACATCTCACAAGCAAGAGCGGTCAGGTAAGGTAAGTAGATGAGAAGGATGGATGACAGCCACAGACTGCTGCTACCTGTGTGAATTGTGACCTACCTGCTACAATAGTCCATGTCATTCCTTTCTCCATAGAGTGAGGTCAGGTCAGGGAGTCTTTTGACGTTATTCACGCGCGAGGCATGGGGGACACGACGATAATGTTTGATGGACTGTACTGCACTGTACTGCACTGTACTGTACTGCACTGTACTGCACTGCACTGACAGGCACGGCGACAGGCAACATCACGTACCGTACTGTAGCGTCAAGATCAGCGGCGTTGTTGGCGAACATGCAAGCCATGAGACATATGTATGGGATAGTGCATGGCATGGCATTGGTAATGGCAATAAGTAGGGGATGGACGAATGGTTTGGGTGGCTGGACAGTGGATGTTTGACCCTGTGCTCGTGCACCGTACATACGTGTTTGATGCCGTAGATGTGTGCTTGAATACAGTCTGAGTCGAACAAGATACCTGACGAATATCCAGCATTCGGTTGTATGTACTGGATGCACTTAAAGTACTGCCATGCTGTATGTCGGGTCACATTTCTACTCGATGTGGGGGCTAAACCGGGCGCGGGTGAAACTGTGGGGTTCAGTTCACTTTAACAATGGCTCTTCCGCCTGAAAAGGGTAGCAGGCAGTGGCATTGTGAGGGTCATGCGTGGCATTGCATGGCATGGCGAATTCGTCGTCAAAGCGGGTCGAGAGGCCGAGAACATGTAGATTGGCCAATTGGCAATCGTCAAGCACAGTGTAGCAGGAAGTCAAGTACAGGGCAGCCAGGCACGCGGAAGGACAGCGCACATGGAAGGTATCGGTCAAATCTTGCAATCTGCTCATCGAGGTGATGCTGCTGTATATTACAGGTCATGGCAGCCATGTTGATGGCAAAGCAAGGCGCCAGCAAAGCGAGTGCCAGCGCCCAAGATCAATCGATCCTTCCATCCTTCCCAGCCCGTCGTAGCAAGGAACTGTGTCCCGTTGATGAATTTTTGCCCAGATGAACTCCAAGCCATGCACGCTGTCTTTCAAGGAAGGCACCGCTACATCAACATGACGGCGGCCACAACACCAGCAAGACCGACACCCGCGCCGGCAACGTTGCGGCCAGCAGCGCCCGTCGCGGAGGCCGACGCCGTCGTCGAGGTCGTCGACGCGGTGGCCTGCGCAATCTGCAAGACCGGCTCGGTGGTGACGACGGCGGTGCCGGAAACGGTGGTGGTGACGGTGGCAGTGCTGGTGGTGGAGGCGGTGCAGCCCGTCCAGGTAGTCCAGGGCGCGGAAGTGCTCCAGCTGCCACTCGTCCAGCCGGACCAGCTAGCATCAGGACACGCCGAACCGCCCCACCAGCTGGTCCACGGGCCGGTCGTCCACGAGCCGGTGCTGTCGCTCGCCCAGGGGCCCCAACCGTCGCTGTCGCTGCTGTTGCCGCTGCTGCTGCCGTTGCCAAAGGGCCCGTAGCCACTGCCGCCGCTCCAGCCGCCGGTGCCGTTGCCGGCCCACGAGCCGATGCCGCCGTATGAGCCGGTTGGACGGCTCGTGGGCGCGCTGGTGATGAAGCCAGAGCTCAGGGAGGCGTAGGCGGAAGACTGAGCGGACATGAAGGAGCTGTACGCGCTGGCGGCGGTGCCAGTAGTGCCGTACTCGGACTCGTAGGAGGCGCGGGCGCTGGAGGCTTCGCTGGCGTAGGAGGAGTAGTCGGAGGCGGCGGTCATTTGGGCGGAGACGGTGCTGGAGAGGAGTGCTGTCGCCGCAGCGAGGGCGGAGAAGGAGGCCTTCATCTTGGCTTGCTGGTGGTGGGGGTGGTGGATGTTGTTGTGGAATTTGGAGCTCCTTGGCTTGTGGGTTCCTCGCTTGATGTTCTTGGAAGTGCTGGGCGTTGTGGGAGACCAAGTCTGTCAAGGAATGACAGGCCATGATATAGCGGGCGATGATGCCCAGCCCCCAGAGTCGTCGTCATACAGGATCTAATGTCCGCGCGTGCCATCTGACACGGAGCCTCAGACCTCACGCAGGGCCGAACAAAGCGCGGGGCTGACGCGTGTTGTCCGAGACGGTGTCCGAAATGGTGCTGCCTTGCGGGAGTCGGGGGCGATGGAGTTGCGGCAGGATTAATAATAAGGTAGAAGTTGGGGAAGTCCGAGGGGCGACACGCAAAGTCCGTGGAGCGCTAAGCGAGCCTTGGCAGCTGAGGGGAAGCTGCAGCCGACGTCATGCCTCGATATAGATTCCTGCATCTGCTGTGCTGTGCTGTGCCTCGGAGTGTTTGGCCGTCTGAGCCTGCGTCGCTGGGCTTTGCTTGGCTTGACCTGTTGTCATGTCATGACTTGACTGTAATGGACTGGACTGGACTGGACTGGACTTGCTGAGCAAGGCACTGCTCCACGGTCAGCACTCAAGATGTCCGGCTTCCTCCAGGCAATGCCAGCCTCGTCAGCAGTCCTCCAGGGCATGGACGGTGACTGGTGGGGTCTATTCCGGGCCTGGCTCTCCCCGAGTCTATGATGCAGCCCTGCGCGGCTGCCTGCATTCCCCGGTCGATCACGTCCATCACCTGACGATCGTCCCACTCGCCCACGTCTCTGCAAGGGTTGTGCATACGCAAGCCTGTTGCCACACTGCTATGCTTTTGCTCCTGCTCCTGCTCCAGCCTCGGAGGAACGACGTCCGCCAAGCTCTCAACTCTGCGTGCGTGCGTGTGCGTGCGTGCGCCTTGGCATGACCGCTTGCGGAAGTAGACGTGGAAGCGTCCCCTGCGCATATGTGCAGTTCCGCCCGTACAGCATATCTGTACGGGTCCCTGCCTTGCCCTTACAGCAACTTGCAGCAGCTTGCAGGAACACCTGACCGAAGTTACTTATTTCCCATTGGAACAAGGTAGGCCTGCCATGTCTCCGTCAACCAGCAATGCTGCGACGACAAGGCAATGATGTATGACATCCCAGAAGCTCTCCTCGAGTTTCTCGACAACCTGCCTTTGACTCGCACAGGGCTTTTAGCTGCCCAGAACACTCACCGCCAGCATGCTCTGCAGTTCCATCGAACACTACATGAATACCAGCACAGCAAGCTTCTCAGCAGCGGCTCTCGTCCTTTTTGCATGCGAGACGCAAGAAGCTTCATGACGAGCAAAGCGACATCACCCATACTATTCACCACTCTGAAGATGCCCGCCAGCCTTTCGCCTCGCGAAAATGCGCAAGTCGCTCGTCACGACACGACACGGCCCAGCCGCGCCCACCAGTCCCGGGCCGTCAACTCTTGAAGCAAGCAGAACTCTCCCGCTGACAAAAGAGACGGATGGCAAGCGAATGAACGCCCGTGCACTCGTCATAGCTAGCGGAAACTGTGGATTCGTCGCAGCAGGTCTACAGAATCCACACCTGTCAAGCCAGCCGTGCCACTCATTAACCGCCGCGGCTGGCACTTCATGATGACTGGCGTATGTCATGCGCCTGGCCTGGTTACGACACGGACGACACTTGAAGCGCTGGTCTACCAATCTCTACATTGTGCAAATCATGTCGCTTATGCTTGTCCATGCAATCGTATGGCTCTCTGAAGGTCGAGGCCGCGTAGATGTGATGCTGCCAGCCTGCCAGGTAGGCTTGCCAGGCTTGTGTGGTACATCTCCGTCTCCTAGTCCATCTGGTCGTCTCCTCTCACCAACCACTTGCAGTCCAGGAGCTGATGGACTCGCCATTGCACCCTTCTAACGCAATTGCCATGCTGCGCTTTCGTCCAGGTGTCCGATGCTGCCAATGACAACATGCGCTGGTCTACACCTATCAACCTGAGAGGCCATGACAACGCCGCGGCTACGCCTTCCAGCAAATTCGCTATCAGTGCACCTCTTCAGCGTTGCTGTTGCAGACACAAACGTAGCAATACCACTCAAGGACAACATTAGATGCCAATCCGTCTAGCTAGTTACAGCCTCGGCGGAGAACTGCGTGGCTGGGTCACCCTTCACGTACGAAGTCGTAGGCCCTGCATCCGCAATGCACGAGCGCTGTCCTGGCACTTGCTGGAAATCAACGCTTGCCCTGCCTTGCCCTGCGCTGCGCTGCCCTGTCTCGAATCCTGGACTTGCTCCGTGGACCTGCTCGCTGCGAAGAGCGTGGTTGACAGGGGGCAGTAGTTCCAAAACGTATTACTAGGGTGTGGATACAGGATGTCTGGCGCGAGGGGTCAGGTAAAGACATCCGCTCTACATCGCTGCACATGATTGTCGGCGGTATGGGAGGTTGCACAGCAGCAGGCGCGGATGCTTGTGATGGCTTCAGATCGGCTCTGCGACGCAGTTCACGAGACGTGTGTCTCGCTGAATGGTTCTAGATGCAAGAAGTGGCTGATCAGCAGCGGTTGAGGGTCTGGCTAGTGGCCGATCTCCCGGAGCGTGGTCGTGGCACTTGCATGACATGTGGCTCGCTGTCTTGAGCTACGCCATGTCTCTGCCTCGTGAAGGTGAGCTTGGCTGACACGACCCTTGGGTGATTGCATTGGCCGTGGGAGTACTGATCACGGTGAGCATGAAATCCCCCCTTCTTGGGATGGCGGACAACAACTTGTCCTGAGCCTTTGGAGTCCGTAGATCCGGTATAAATATGTCTCAAAATGAACGAGGTTCATCCTACGTCAACAACGAAGAGGTCTTGCTATCGGAGAAGCATAAACACAAATTCTTGACCATCTGCATCAGAAATCTCGCAACATATCTTGCATGATGTAGAACAATATTCTCAACAGTGGCTCACAACGGCAGCCAGCGTAGAGGCCCCTTGCCTGTAGATGGGCTGGGCTCTTAGCCGGTGTCGTCGTGTGCCCGCCGAGCACCTACGCATGTACTGGAAGCGGTCTTTGGCGTTTCAGAGACGCACCCCTTGTCTTCGTGCATCCCTGTGGGTACGGTAGAGATGGCTTGGCTTGATCGGGTCCGACACGTAATGTGGAGAATTAGCGGACACGTGCAATTTTCCCAAAGCCTTGTTTAGAGTGGGAGAAAAGCGGGCCGATGACGGCATGGACAAAGCGTCATTGGCGCAGTATTGCTATTGGTGTTCCAGAAGGAGAACGTTGCGCAGGGGAACAGCCAGTGCAGATCAGAACAGCTCAGCGCAACTCCATCTTCTTTACAGCTCCAGTACAGTCCAACCCACCTACAACCAAGCAATAACCACAGCCAGACCCGACAATGGACAAACTCAAGAAGATGTTCAAGGGCGACCATTCGCCCAGCTCAAAGGGCGACTCTTCGGCCGCCCACCACTCCACCACCTCCTCGCAGTCCACCACCACCTCATCCGCGCCGACCCAGGCTGCACCTGCATCCTCCGGAGCCGCAGCAACGTCCTCCTCGGGCGCTGCACCGGCCGCGTCGGGCGCTTCGTCAGGCGCACCCGCAAACGGGGTGTTGTTGACGACGAACTACGGCGACATCACCATCGCCCTCTTCTCCGACAAGACGCCAAAGGTACCTCATACTTCCACACCCCACGCCCCATGCCCGCCCACTAACCAGCCCATGACAGACGTGCAAGAACTTCGCCGGCCTCGCCGACTCGGGCAAGTACAACAACGTCATCTTCCACCGCATCATCCCCAACTTCATGATCCAGGGCGGCGACCCGACCGGCACCGGCCGCGGCGGCAGCTCCATCTACGGCGGCAAGTTCGAGGACGAGTTCGACAAGTCGCTCGTCCACAGCGGCAAGGGCATCATGTCCATGGCCAACAGCGGGCCCGGCACAAACGGCAGCCAGTTCTTCATCACCCTGGCCCCCACACCGCACCTGAACGGCAAGCACACCGTCTTTGGCCAGGTCGTCGCCGGCATGGATGTTGTGGATAAGATCGGTGCCGCGAGGACCGATCGTGGCGATAGGCCGTTGGAGGAGATTAAGATCATCTCCGCCAAGTCGTTCAGCGCCTAGTGGGCTGGAGGTCTGGTGGACTGGCTTCAGAGGGTTTGCATTTTTTTATGGTCTCTAGACCTTAATCGCACTGTATCGCTTGCCTTTTTGTGTTGCATATCTTGTCATACCGCTTGCGTAGATCGAGTATCACTACATGTTCTCCTGAAAGACAGCGCTTCCCACACACATCGCCACTCCTGGGGGAAGTCTGGAACGGCAACGTTCAATTGCCCAACCCGCCAACCCCACTCGGCCCGCAGCTTGCCTCGCCTCTCGCTTGAGGGAAATCTGGAACGTACGCTATGTAGAGCTGCTGCAATACGGGCAAAAGTTCGCATGCGGCTAGAAAGAAAGTCTTATACATGGCCGAAGGATTTGCGCCGAGGCTGCACCGTGGCAGTCTTTGAATGGTGCAGAGGAAGGCTCGTCCTGCGAGACGTCCAACCTGCTCGTTCAAACATCAAGACCCTCTGCCTTCCAGTCGTGGCACTGACACCAATTCCACGCCTCCGCAAGGAACACCTTTAACGCCATGCCCTTCATGCGGGACCCCAAACGCTCAAACCAAAGCGATCCAAGACCCGCTTCGCCGCTCTGTACGCCGCATCCGCCCTCTCCTCGATAGTGCCAGCAACCAGAGTCAAGAACTCGTATGGGGCGCACTTAAAGTCATCGCCACTGGCCTTGAAGAAGCGCCTGAAGGCAGTCGATCCGCTGATGGCCGGAGCGCAGTGCAGAACAATGAAGTAGACGCGAGCGTAGAGCCTCTCCAGGTCCTCACGGCTAGCGGTGGCGCTGCAGAGGTCGCCGAAGTGCATGTCGATCGTCACGGACTTGACGTTCGGGTAGTGGGTCTTGATGGCCAGCATCGTGTTCTCCCAGTCGCCTGCCTTGGATTGTGGGCTCTTGTTCGGAGTCGCGTCTCCAGTGCAGGTGGAGGTAGGGATGCGGATTTCCAAGTTGATGGTCTGCCTGCTGATGAGGTTGGGCATGCTCAGACTGTGAAATGGAGAGCCAGTGGTTGGTGATAGCATGGTGTCGCGAATGGTGGCGTGCTCGAAGAAGTCGCGCACTGCGGTCTCGTGTATGGCGCTGCTGAGGGTCTCTAACGGCGCCATGGTCTTGTTGTAGTTGGAGATGAGCTCTTCGTGGCCGCAGCCACCTACTGGAGGGAGTGCGGCGAGGTAGGCGACGGCGATCAGGTCGAGGAGCTCACGCGGGAGTGTGGCGATGCCTTTGGGACTCGCGGCGGTGACCGCTTTCTTTTGTGGCATTGTGACTGGCTGTAGTTATTCCAGGAGTTGTGGGTGAGGTGGAGAACTTGGTTGTATCGACGATCGAAGATGTAATGAGTGGAAAGAGCACGGATCATGGAGAACGTCAAGTGAAAGCAATTTCACGCCCTCATCGAAAGTAGTGAAAGCAACACTTGGGTCAAGTGCAGTGAATGAGCCCTATGAAAGCTCTCACACAGTTGCTCCCACATTTTGGACATGGCCACGGCTCTCGCACCCTCCACATACATCGCTGAGCAGTGGAAGTTCCGCCCAGGGATACTGGAGTACCACTTGCAAGGCACAAAGCTGCGCAAGCCGGCGCTCACAAATCGTAGCGTTTCCTCGATGACGATAAAGATCTCTCTGTGCTCCGAGTCCACGATCGTCTTACGGAAAGGCAAGATGTTGTCACGTGTTGCGATTCAAACGGTCCGTCGATCGTCGCAGTAGCCCCCCCTACCAATCAGATCAGGCATTATCTCGGTGTCGAGGGACTTAACGCTGTCGAGTGAGTCGAATCCGACCCTCCTCTTCGCTTGCCTCTCAGGCAATGTCATAAAACGACATGCCTGGACCTAAAACGTTCGTAATCCGGTTCTAGGTTCATCAAGAAAGTCATGGAGGCAGCCCATCTGGGTATGGTGTATTTGGCATCTATTCGTCGAAGTTCAGAGCCAAGAGTGCCGAACCTCGTCGCATAGTCATCAACATCATGGCAGTCACTGAGTTCTAAAGACATGAGCTTTATGTACAGGTAGTAAATGTGCCTGACGGTCTTTGGGTTGAACCTGTTCTCGATGAAGGCTTATAGCTCTTGGGGTGTCGCGATTCCAGTGTCGGCGACTTCCCTTCGCAGCCCAAAGCTGAGCGACTTCTGATACCAGCCATTGCGTGTTGCATCCGGACTTTCTTGATGAATTCAGGTTCCTCTCATGGCTCTCCACGTACCAAGTCCCAGAATCCTTCCAGATGTAGAGCACTGATCATCTTCAACCTCCATTCGGTCCAGTTCTCGGTTGTTAAAGTGCCACATGCGGCAAAGTTCGTTCCAGGTCCTACAATTCGGTCCTAGCTGGATTGGCATTCCATCCGAGGCTCGGGACTCATCGGGGGTACTGCAGATGTATCAAGTGGGAGCTCTTGCGCTCGGGAGTGCCGCCTTTTGCGAGGCAACCCATGACTTGACTTGGTGTTTGGCCGAGAAGATGAGGGTCGTCGGACCTTGGGAGCTCCCTTATCAGGATACCCCTCACCAGGCTGGCCGTGTACGAGATAAGGTATTCAGGGGGTGTCACGAGCGTTTGTCAGCACCCGCACCAATAGCGACAGTTAGGCCGAATTCAACACGTGGTGAAGACGGAGTTCTCCCATTCACTGCCTAATGCCCAGAAACAGTAGGAAGACTGGCTGCCACTGTCACGGCAGCGCATGGTCCGACAGCTTGACGTTTCCATCTTTGATACAGTAAGCTACAAGTAGATTCGTTAATCACTGCTGCGTAACTACACCTCGCGATATGCTAGCTATCCACGATTTACCAAGAGAGATCTGCAAACTCCCTGGCATGCCTCCAATCCGTTCCGCCCACACGTCAAGCCAGAAAGAAAAGGCATCACATATACCACGCTCCAGTTCCGAAGAGCACAGCTCTTCGATCACCGACAAGTCTGCTTAATTGTTTTATGCTCCACCACTCCGTGTCGAGTTAATTCGACGAGCATCCATTGGCTGCATTCAATTATGGCTCATGAACACGATACACTTTGCAAAACGTAAGTATCTGAGGACAGACAGATCTGCACCTCCGAAACCGAAAGCTATCATGCGCTGACCACGCCTACACCTTTCCCAGAATGCCTTGCGGTGTCGCGACCTTAACCAAAACCACGAGGCAGCTCCCGAATAGGCACATGGCACCGCTGAACATGGACACCGAAAAGTATCCTCCTTCATCGGCAACCAGCGCTCCACAGACCGGAGGTCCTATCAGGACGCTGAGCGCGCATATCGAAAACCCCATCCCCATGTACGTCCCAGTGTCCCGGACGTCTTTGGGACAGATCGAGAAGGCGGTGGAGGCTGCAGACAGGATCGTGCCCGAGGCAAAGCCATAGAATACCGAGTACACGATGATCCCTGCACTGGTGGTGGCCGAGTTCCAGCAGAAGACGGTGATGGCGGTGGCGAAGCCGCCAATTGCAAGGATGTTCAAGCGGCCGTACTTGTCCGCAAGTATGCCGGGGATGACGCGGCCAAAGGTAGAAGCAGCGTTGACGATCGCACTCAGGTACCCGGCGAGCGTCGCGTCCATGCCTCTGGCGACTGCGTACGATGGGATGTAGAAGAGCGGGGTGAAGACGCCGAAGAACATGAAGAAGGCCGCGGCGATGAGGAGCAGAAATTTGGTCTCCTTGTACGCTGCAAGGATCCAGAATGCAGTGGTCTTAGGTGGCAGGCGAGCTTGGAGTGCGAAGCATGCAAAGCCCAGCAGGGGCATGATGACGAAGCCAATGACCCTGACCGACCACCCGAAGCTCAAGGTCGAGCCGTTCAGCATCTTTGATAATGCAATGGGCATGACAATGCCTCCGATGGATGAGCCAGCGAGGAGGACACCCATGGCAGCCGCTCGGTTCTTGTCGAAGTATTGCGCCACTGCACCGAAAGCTGGGAATTGCAGGAGGCCCTGGACGATGCCCATCAGGACGCCCTGCACGAGCATGATCTGCCAATAAGTCTTGCAGAGACTCAGCATCATCATGGCAAAAATGTAAGCGATGGCGGCAGGGCGCATGACCTGCAGAATGTTAGTGGGGATGAGGAAGAGTAAGGGTAGACCCAGCGACATGCCTTTACGCCAAAGCGATCAAACAACGGTCCCCCCACTTGGCCAGTTGCAAGTTGCAGGAACACTTGGAGGGAGCCAATCCAGGCAACATTGCTCGGCGACTCGTCTTGAAGCTGGTGGGTGGTGTAGTACTGCTCCAGGGCGCCGAACGCATTGGAGAAGCCCAGGCAGGAGAAGAAGATTGCAAAGCCGGCGGCGGCAACCAGCCATGCCCTGAGGCCGCCATCCGGAGCTGGTCCAGGGTCGGAGGGATCGGTAGGTGGCTTCGCTTCGAATGAATTGTCACCAAGTTCGGCGGCGCTGATTGGGTCAAGTTTCCTGTTCTGGTCCGAGACGGGCACGTCTGAGTTTGTTAGTGGGGCCGCCATTATGGGATACTCCAGGCAGTAGAGGCTGGGAGTCAGAAGGGGAGAGGGGTGATACTAGATCAGTACGGAGGATGGGACTGATGCATTTTGAGTGATGTGAAAGCAGGCTATATAAGCCGCTCGGTCCGTTGTTAAGTCCGCGTAGTCTTGTCGTGCAGTCGGAGGTGAATGTGTCGGTGTCGGAGATATGCTGTCTGTAGAGTAAGGTACAGGACAGTACGGCCCACACAGCATCAGGTGAACAGGGGACTCGGCCTCGGACTCGGCCTCGGCAAATGGCGGGCGATACGGACCACACGCGCACCATCCATGGTTGGCGACCTCCGACTTCATCTCCGACCCGCCCGCTCCGTTGCTTGCCATTCAATAATCCTTCGATCGCAAGTTATGTAGACTAAGTGCCCGGCATAGCTCGCCATGACCGAGTTCGTAGCACGACGCAGAAGGCCTGCCGTGTATGTCAAGACACCGTGGCTCTCGATCCATGCTGACACTGTGAGTACACAGCTCATGCACTCTCTGTAGGAGGCGCAAGCTTCGCTGTGACCGCCAAGCTCCCTGCAGTAATTGCATGCGGTCCAGCAATGCTATCTGCGTATACAACGATGCCCCTTCTCAACCTCGAGAGGTGGTCCACACTCATGGTACTTCCAGCCCAAGCAGAAGACCGACTGCCTTGACTGCCTCAAGGAAATCACCAAGCACTCTCGTCGCTGCTTTGACACCTGCATCGACCATTCGAAGCCAACCGCCTTCTGCTGCGGATGTCGAAACCATTCAAAGTAAGATTCAGCAGCTTGAAGATCAATTGTCGAGAGCGAGTGCAAGCTCCATCCAGCCTCCCTGCTGGATCGAGGAGGCAGACTCACACATTGGCGGGACGTATCACGTGCATCGTCAAGACCGAACCCAGAGAATTGCTCGGAGCGTTACGCACAAGACCCGCCTCTACGGTCAAAGCTGCTGGGTCGTTGGCGTGCCGCTTGTACGTCCTTAATTCATTGTGCGTCAAGCGTGGACTTGCAAGCTAAGAGGTCTTGGCGTTTCAGTTGAAGGACTTCTGCGACGCATTCGAGTCGCATCTCTGGCAAGACGTGTCAAGGGCGTTCTCGGGCATGCAACGGTACAAGACGCTTGCAAGACGCATCAAGTCGCAGCGCGCACCACTCTGGCCCACACCTCCGACGCCCGATCTGCCGCCCAAGGACGTTGCTGACAAGCTTATCGACTGCTACCTTCGCACATCCGAAACCGTCTTTCGAATCCTGCACGTGACGACCTTCAAAAGAGACTACGAAGCGCTATGGACATCCACCAGCGTGCCCGACCCCACGTTTGTCGTCCAATTGAAGCTGGTGCTCGCCATTGGAGCTACGATGTACGACGACCACTTCTCTCTCCGTCCATCCGCCGTTCGATGGGTGTATGAAGCCAAGACTTGGCTTTCAGAGCCGGGGTTCAAGTCGCGGTTGGTCATCCCATCCTTGCAGACCATTCTTCTCCTCTTGCTGGCTCGCGAGACAGCGGCCGTGGATGACGACTTTGTCTGGATCACGGCCGGTGCATTGCTGAGAAGAGCAATATACATGGGCTTGCACAGAGATCCCGTGCATCTGCCGACGAGGACTACCTTTGCTGCTGCCGAGATGCGCCGAAGGCTTTGGAACACGATTATTGAATTGAATCTGCAATCGAGCATAACATGTGGAGGACCACCGCTCCTCTCCCTCGACGACTTTGACACTGCCCCTCCCGGCAATTTTGACGATGACCAGCTCCTCGCCCAAGATCCTGTGCCTGAGCCGGAACACAACTTCACCCAGGCGTCCATCGCAATTGCCCTGCGCAAGACCTTTCCCCTCCGCCTTGCAGTCGCGAAACTTCTGAACAGAATCGGATCTTACGGCACATACGATGACACGCTTCGACTGGACCGAGAGCTGCGGGCGTCGTACAAAGCCGTGCGCCTCACCCTGCAGGCATGTGCCTCCAGCACCGGCGCTGCACACTCTCGCTTCGCCATGTCCGCAGTGGACTTTATTATGCACCGCTACCTCTCTGCTCTTCACGTCCCGTATTTCGCCCCCGCACTGCACGAGACAGTCTTTGCTTTCTCCAGAAAGGTCGTGGTGGAAACGTCCCTCAAGATCTGGTGCGCCGCCTACTCGCCCCCCTCCGCCATGCCCGGCGAGCCTACTGTTCCACACGAAGACGACCTGCCCCGCCTCGTGCGCTGCGGTAACGGCTTCTTCCGCACCGTCGCCATGCACGCTGCGATCCTCATCGCCGCCGAGTGCAAGACGCAGCTGCAAGAGGACGACAGTCTGGGCCCGCCGACGCTGCGCCCAGACCTACTGACTGTGCTGGACGACTCGAAGACCTGGTGCCTACGGTGCATCGAGGCGGGCGAGACGAACATCAAGGGCTACCTGCTCATGAGCGTGCTCGTCGCGCAGGTCACTGCCTTGAGGCAAGGGCTCGGGAAGGATGAGATCGCGGGCTTGCTAGTCAGAGTTGCGGAGGATGCTGGGGAGACGT
Source organism: Rhododendron ferrugineum (assembly GCA_025642025.1). Taxonomy (NCBI): domain Eukaryota; kingdom Viridiplantae; phylum Streptophyta; class Magnoliopsida; order Ericales; family Ericaceae; genus Rhododendron; species Rhododendron ferrugineum. The sequence goes on along the minus strand of JAOTQK010003084.1, from coordinate 32,561 downwards.
GCTCGCCGCTACTCGAGCGCCTGGCGGGGCTTGACGGCGGTGATGGAGCTGATGTTGCGCTTCCGGATGTCGCGCTGAGCACGCCGTCGGCGGAGATGGGGGACTGGGATTTCACGGTAGGTGGTGAGCGCCCGTCTTGCTTGCCTTGTCTGTCACTGATGACCATGCTAGATGTCGCATGCCTTGTTCAGTCCGGGGACCACGGACCCGATGAGCTGGGTGTTTCATGACGAGCCCATGCAGATGCCTTCGTTTTGGTGATGAGGGACGAGAGCCCTGTGGTTCTTGAGTGTGAGCTCGCAGCTGTTACAGTGCTGCTACGGCACGTGCGCGGGTCAGCGTCGACCGACATGCTGCTCAGACAATGCGTCACTACTCGGCATCATCGGGCTGCAGCATTGACATGGCAGGTGCGTCAACAATGTGGAATGCGGGCATCGACAGCGTCTGTCGCCTCCCTTCCCCTCGGGGCTCCGCCCTTTCTTCTTTTCCTCCTCCCTCGAGTAGCTAGTCCGAGAGCGAACCATACTAGAGATCTGAAATCTAAACAAATCCAAGGATGACCAGCAGCAGCCTCAAAGCTCACTGAACGGTCCATCTCCAGTGCTGCGCTGCATTACAGTACAACCGCGACTGCGGAGCACAAGGCCTCAAAGCGCTCACTAGCACGACCAGGAGCCTCACGGCTGGTACGGCGTGCCATGAGATCGAGCCTCTTCTGGCACCAGAAACTGGTCGTGGAAACCGCTGCCATCTCTGAAATGCATGAGCTCGCGACACGGTGAGTTCGCGCCTGCAAGATGATGAACGGCGCTGCCAATCGGACAGTGCAGTGAAACACGACAACACCAAACATGGCTAAAACGTATGTGTGGAAGCGACCGAACATCAACGAGAGCTGTGGCGAGGTTGGAACGATCGCAATTCGCGTTGACGGCTTCCGGTGTGGTTCATGAGGAAGCGCTACAACCTCCAGTTGAGGAAAATATAATCTTTTCGTCTCAGGCCCCTAGCCGGTGGACAGCTGGCTTTGCATACACGTCTTCTCGTCGTGGCGTTTTGGTTTCCTACGACCCTTGTCGCTTGTCATCGCTAGTCATCGCTTGTCATCACTGCTTTGTACCACTCATCGAGACTTCCTCTCTATAAGTACTTTTGATAAAGGTATATAGAGCTATGATGGACCCCGCGCGGGGCTTTTGGGGCTTTGAAAAACTAAGGCCTTCCAAGGGAGGAGCCTGGAGCCCATCTCATGCCAACGATCCGCTCTGCTTTGACCCCTTTGTAAGCATCGTCTTGTCGTCATGGCTCACAACGCCCAACTCGGCGTCGTCGAAATCGGGTAGCTCGTCCGGATGCGAGACTGCTAATACACCCCCTGGCATACTGGGTGGCTGTATGCTGGCCTTTGCTTTCGGTTGAGGCTGCTGCGGCGTTTTGTGGTCGCTGCGTTTGTCGATTGCCGTCGCCCAGTGCAGCGACGCTGCTGTGGCGAGTACTGTATGCTGTCAGTAAAACAGATATCGTAGGGATAGCTGAGGTCCGGGCTTACCATCGAGGTTGCATGTCATTAGGCATACCCAGTACCACTCGCCACGGGCAATACAGATCGCGAGCAGATTGATAGCGGTGCTTACGGTGGAAAAGGCACTACTGATCGTCGTGCGTATCGCTACGCGTCGGAGCACAGGGTTTGCGGTCTTGTGGCGAGAGTGTAGCTCTGGAAAGTGTTAGGTAGACCAGTGATGGGGAATTTGGCATACAAGGACGACATACTTATCAACGGGTGGATAAAGAGGCCTAGCATGAAAATCTATCCATATAGTCAGCTCTCTAAAAGTGCATCGTGGGGAACGTAAAACGTACGTTGATCAAAAGGTCGGTTGCCGTACCTATAGCCACTATGGACGTCGTTTCGCCGATGATGCAATGTCCTTTCCTGTTGACTTTGAACTCTCGACTAAGATGGAGGAAGAGTAAGAAGTAGAACAAGAGCAAGCGGCTCGGTTGAGACATGCTTACAAGGGCAAACCGACACAAAGCGCCACGGCGAGACCGCCTAGAAGAATCATTAGAGATCTGCCTATTGTAGGGGCGATGGAGCTCACCCATAGTAACACCGAGGTTGAACAGATATATCTTGTCCTTTGAACGAGGTCGCCAGGAGCTTTGAACGATGCGCTAAGGGGCAATAAGTTGGCGCTCGGTGTCCTCATACAGAGTTAACTCACTACTTTCTCGACGAAAAATGCGTACGCGGCCTATGACTTATTAGGCAAGCTCCTACTCCATCTAGGGCGGCGAGAAGATACATACAACCTTGATAGGCATGTATAAGACAATGCCTGAGGTAGCGTTAGTAACCACTCTTGAGATTGTAACTTTTGGCGGTACGACTAACAAAAAATGATCGCTACATCGCAAGTCGCGAGAGACTGATCCATGGAATAGTCCTTTGACAGAATCGACGTCGCGGCGACGAATAGCGTCGAGGTGGTGTAAACAAGGAGCAGGACTGCAAGTAAAACATGAGCGAACATTTCTTTCGTCACGCGGTTACGCGAGCATCGACGTACGCCAGGTAGTGGCAGGCATCGAGTGCCACGTCTCATGACTTTGTAAACGCCGTGCTAGACACCTGTCAGTTCGTAGGTACGAGGCGACGGGACTCCTTACTCGTGAACACCGCCAGGGCATAGATTGTTGCGATCGCCAGCGTAGTAGTGACAACTCGAGCAGCGGCCGGGACGCCGTCGAAGGACGCGGTGTCGTGTCCCATCTTGCCTACACCAACAGAACCTCGACAAGACCGTCAAGGTGTACGGGGACAAACTGCGAATATCTGGTCTTGTGTACGATTTAAACCATGAAGCCGTTGATCCCGCATGCCAACAACGGCTCGATAAATGAACCACAGTACATCAAACAACGAAAAAGGGATAATCTATGATGCGAGGAAAAAATATCAGGAGTGAGTAACGTGGTATCCTCCTTTCCCTTGTACACATGGAAGGCGCGCCATACTTTCACAGGTTCCACATCCGCGTACTGCTTGATGAAGTTGTCGACCACAGTCCATCTTTCAATCGAGTGCTGGACAGCTCTACTTGGCTGGAGGCCGGCGATCGCGGAAGTGGCGTTGCAGCTCTGATCGTTCACAGAGCCAAAGCAGATTAACGGTATTGTTAGACTTCAACCGAATAGTGGAACTACAACGCCGACTACAGTACCCACCTCGATGGATCTGCTCAGCAAACCCGGGAAGACCTCGAACCTCTCAGAGGCCTATGACTCGGCCAAGGCGGATACCGTTTGTACTGTATCTTGGACGATCATCGCAATCGGACGGTTGATGACCAGCTGGAGGACCCTGTTAGCCACCTGAGCATATGGCTGGCACTATCAGGCAGGCTGCATTGCGGGCAGTCATCTCACTGACGCCGTAATTCATCCTGTAATACCCTGTGTCCAATCCACACGTTGTCATGTAGAGGGACGCCGAAAGATACTATTCGAGAGGCGTAAGGTATCTTCTGGGAGGCGTGCTGTTCAGAAGACATGACATGATGAGACATGATCCGACAGCACAGCAGATGTGTTGGACAGTGATACGACGGACGTGACAGCAATGGCGAAGTGTCGTGCATCATCAATCACTGACCTCGTCACATTCGTTTGAAGAACAGATGACTTACCCGCTAGGCAGTGACTCGCCAGAATGATTCCCTTTTTCTAGGTAGGCTTGATTGCAGGTCGATAACCTGAATGTCGCTGGCCAAGCTCCACGTTCTATCTGGACTAACCATGTTGTATGTATATGCCCGTAAGGCAGCCTGGATGCGTGCCGTGGTAGATGTCAAGGGTATACCGCCGAATCGCCATATCCACGCTTCGTGTCCAGCCTTCCCTGCCCTCCCAGTCCTGCCATGCCCTGCCCTGCGCCTATCCTGCCCTGCCCTGTGTCCGTTATGCTGCACCAAGTCATCCAGCCCATGAAGCCCGAGCAGCCCGAGCAGTCCAAGCAGCCCAAGCAGCCAAGCAGCCCAAGCAGTCCAAGCAGCCCAAGCAGCCAAGCAGCCCAAGCAGCCCAAGCAGTCCAAGCAGTCCAAGCAGCCCAAGCAGCCCATCAAACCGCCCTTTCCTTGCCCTTGCCCCCGATCTTCTCCCTTTCCTTCTCTCTGCCCACAGGCGCCTTGACCAGCTGCCAGGTATGAACAACAGCCATCTCCCGCTGCACACGCAGCTGCTTCTCGTCCCACGTCTCGCGCCTCATGTCGCCAATAGCAGCCTCGGCAGTGCCCATGAGCGCGCGCACCGTGTCCCACTCCTCGGTGATCTCGGCCACGTCGGCGAGGAAGCGGTCGACGAGCCAGCCGGGCGGCGGGCCGGGCGGCAGGGACAGCACGGGGGTGGAAAAGCGGGCGCGGGCGCTGGCGCTGCTCGAGGACGAGGCGGGCTTGATCTTGCGGCGGATGCGCTTGGCGGGCAGGTCGGTCGCGGCGTTGATGGCTAGCGAGGGGTTGGCGTTGATTTGCAGCTTGCGCATCTCGCGCGAGACCTTTTTCTTGCGCGCTGCTTGGGCTGGCGTTTCTAATGCTAGTGAAAGTGTGGCTTCCGCTGCTGCTTCTAGCATTGTGTCGAGGACGGCGTCTGGACTTGCGTCTGGACCTGTTTCAAGGATTGTGTCTGGATCTGCGTCTAGGAGTGGGTCATCGAGAGTCATGAGGTCAGGGACGTCTTCCAACATCTCTCCAGCAGTAGCATCGGTGGCTTCAAGAACATGACCGGCCGTGTCGTCAACGTCAACCATATGCTCATCTTCCGCGACCTGGACAGCCTCCGCAGTAGCGGCAGCTGACTCTGTGACATGGCCCTCTTCCCGCTCTTCCGGCGTCTCCTCCTCTTGCTCAATGTCAAGGCTTGATGTTTTCAGCGTCTTACCAGCAGTGCCAGCAGTGTCAGCAGTGCCAGCAATGCCAGCAGAGCCAAAGTAATCCTCTATCCTCCTCTTGACGCTGTGCACGACTGGAGACTGCTTGCGGGTGGCCAAGACACGATCTGCGGGACTTGAGGGTGTGGGCGTTGGCGAAGAGCGTGGTGACTTGTGCTGTGCTGACCTAGCGATAGTAGTGGCGGTGCGTGGGGACATTGTGTCGTCGTCATGCCGGGCGTGCTGGGTTCGGGGCGAGGAAGAGGCTGACGGTCGTTGCGCAGCTTGGCTCCGGGGACTGGCGGCCTTGTCATGCCTGGCCGTCCAGCCGTCGAAGGGATTGTCAAAGGCAACGGGCGCAGAGTGGGAGGCGCAGCTGACGGTGTGCAGCGGCGGGGAGGGCAGCGAGTCTGGCGCCGTCTCCTTGAGGTCGTGCAGGTTGAGGTCATCAGGGCTGTTGAGGGCGCTGGCCTCGGACTGCGACTTGGGCGGCGTGGGCGGCATTATGCTGATCTGCGGCAGCAGCACGGCGTCGGTCTGGCCGCGCTTCCTCTTGCGCGAGCCGTGGCCGCCCAGGGCGGGGTTGGCGTCGATGAGGAGCTTCTGCATCTCGCGCGACATCTTCTTGGGGACGGAGCCGTCGGCGCCTACGGGGGCGAGTGAGGGCGTCGAGGGCGTGGACGCAGACGGCGTGGAGGGCATGGAAGCCTCCGAGGGCGCACGCCGAGTCAACACCATGGCGGGCGCGGTGTGATGTATGTACGATGTATGTACAATAAATGATGCACGAGAGGAGAGCGGCGGACGCGATCAATTGTCCCGCAACGCGCTTGCTGGCTTGCTTCTCTCCTCGCCCTCTCATTGGCTGCCTTGCTCTTCTTCCCGGTCCACGCCTTGAGAACGAGTATACGGCCAATGTTTCCACTGGCTGTCCTCCAGAGGCACGCAGGCTCTTGGTCGGGCACTGGACGAGATGTCGGGATTGGATCTCAACGGTGCGAGCATGAATTGGTTGCAATACCATGAGGCTGGCGTGGCATGTGATATGAACCTTCAGATCAACGACACCTCCTTCCATTGCCTCAGTCGGTCGGTTTATACCTCGCCAAGTGCCTTGATCTGCTCTCAGTAGTCATCTCGCATTGTCTACGGCATCAACGTCAGCAGTAGGTACGGAAGTTGAGCGCCAAAAAGACCTTGAGCACCACCGCTGCTCTGGAATCAAGATTCCTGCTACAAGACTTACGCGTCTCCCCGTACCGTAGTCAGTCGTTTCCCTCGGCATACAGTCTCCACGCATAGCTCACTAAGCAATCAACGTCCATGCTCTGCTACACTACCTTACTGATGTCAGTATTATTGTTACCTGTTCATGCCCCTCGAACGGACGTCAACTTAGTACCGGTTGCAAAAGTCAATCACGGCATGGCTGTATTCCGGCTTGACTCACGCGCATCGTGGGTAACCATCCCAAACACCATTGAATCTTCCGGCAAGAGCGCGACAGCGTTCGCTATCACCGTGACTGTCAGGATGCCCAGCACGAGCGTGAAGGATAGGTACCTTACCGGCGAGATCCCGCATCCAGTAGCATTGTTCTCCCAGATAGGTTGCTGCATTACATACTGTCAACAACTGTCACCTCGAAGCTTATTTCATCTACAGCATACCCTATGGATGGTCTACCGTTTTGTGCAACGGTTAAATCGAAGCCCGTTGGACTGGGCGCCGCACACAACAACATTGCGGGTCCATCATGCTACGCGGCTGTACATATTGCGCAGCGTCACTCATTGCAGGAAATCTGCTTGAGAAGCTCACCATGATATTCTATACAACAGGCTCAGGAAACATGACAGTGCAGAAACACGCACGCAGCGCCTTGAGCTTCCATCTGCAAGCGGACTCATCGCCCCTGTAAGCGCTCTGCCCTAATCGGCATTAAGCTTCAAGCAAACGGCTGTCCTGTCCTGTCAAAGCCTACTGTACAGCCCAGTACAATGCAGCGTTTTGAGTCAACATGACAGCGGATCGTCAGGCACGGGGTGGAGCGCAAGCACTCGTGAGTGATGACGTCCTTCTGCAGCTTTGTAGAATCAAGCGGCAGTCTTCCCTCTCTCTTTGCCCGCCGGTCCCGTCTGTTCACGGCCCTAGCAAACTCTGGGCGCGGAGCGCGGTCCGAAAGTGGGGTCTACGATACATGCGACAGCAACCGTATTTGCCATAGTCCTGCACTATACTGCACATGGGCAACATGGCCGTTGATTCCCATGCGTTCAGCGCACGCTATTTGATTCTCAAGTGAAAAGAAGGTTGAGATGTTTCCACGTCACTGTCTCGGCCAAGCACCTCATCAATTCACTGCACACCTTGGGTGCAACAAGGCTCGGAAGAATGGGCTGCTCTCATCCCCTGACAAGCCGAGGCGATACTGCACGACCAAACACGTGGGTCGCCCCATGGAGGCGCAGCTGATATGCAGGACGCGACGTCGTTTCCTGGGTTCAGCTGCCCAGTGGAGCCAGTCGCCGGCTGGCTGGCGGTTCATCTACAGTCGATCTCCGTCGCCCGTTGGATGTTTCGTTCCTGACCGTTGCAATTGCAGACCCATATCGTAAGTAGCGGCGATCGTCTCCTCGTCGTTATGCACTCTTGGATGAGTCTCCCAAGATGACTCCAGTCCTTTTACAAGTCGCCCTGTCCGCAGACTCCCGTCCCTTTCATTCACCATTTCGGCGCAATTTGCCGCGTGCTTGGGAAGCCACGGATCGTAGACCACCCACGGTCTCTGTCTTGAAGGTCCCAGGATGCTTCAGCTTGCCTGGTTGAAAGACAACCCGCGCGGTACCACGGCCTTCGCAAACTGTCTCTCTCTGACCGTCATCTGTTTTCTGGTCCTCGCAGCAAGACTATACACCCGCTTGCACATTGTCAAGCATGCCGGGCTGGACGATGCGCTGATCACTGTTGCCTGGGTCTTCACAGTCGCCTTTGTTGTTGTCATTTCGCTGCGTAAGCGTCTGAGTCTCGAGTCCGCCAGTCTGACATGACTGACGCGCAGCACAGAGGCTTACTATGGCATGGGCCGACACGTCGACACCCTCACTGCCCAGGACGTCACCGGGTTCCTCAAGAACTTCTGGGCGTCGGTCATCTTGTACAACCTCGGTCTTTGCTCGGCCAAGATCTCCATTCTCATCGCGTACCTGCGCATCTTCCCGCACGTCTGGCTCAAGCGGATGTGCCGGGTCATGCTCGGAGTGGTTGGTGTCTACGCGCTTTGGACATTCATGAGTAAGATCGCCCTACCATCAGCCCTTGCATCCACGACCAACGATTTATAGCCGCCGTGTTGATGTGCTACCCGGTCCGAAGCTACTGGGACCACAACGTGCAGGGTAAATGTCTGAACCATTGGCCGATCTGGTTCTTCAACGCTAGTGAGATACCTCCGGGCTTACATTTGTGACCCCACTGATGGACTTCCAGCCTCGAATATCGTCACTGACTTGATTATCATCGGCATGCCCATTCCAGCCTTGAAGAGCCTGCAGCTGCCCAGGAAACAAACAGTCGCCCTGATCTTCGTCTTTGCCCTCGGATTCTTCGTCTGCGTCGTGTCATGTGTACGCGTGTGGATTCTCTACCGCGTCCAGAACTCCGTCGACTGGAGCTACGACAACATCGGCGCGGCGATCTGGAGCAATGTCGAGATAAATGTTGCCATCATCTGCGCGAGCCTGCCATCCCTGACGCCGTTCCTCAGCCACTTGTTTCCCAAGCTTTTCCGCACCACGGGCAAAGCCCCCGTAGATCCGGATGGGAACAGCCAGCGACAGCCGCAGCTCAGCTACTCCAGGGCAACCAAGACGAACCTCAGCAAGAACTCGTCAAGAAATGTGGAAGAATGGGCAAGAGATCACAACCGGCACGAGTCGTTTATCCTCACTTCGGCGGTCGCCAACGATGACATTGACCTGGAGAGCGCAGTGCGGCCCGCCACCGACAGCTGGGGTCTCAAGGGCATAAATGTTGTGAAGAGCTTCAAGCAGGAGGTTGAGATCAGCGCGGCGCGGCGTTACAGTGGTAACAGTGAGGACAACTGTCAAGCTACGAGGATGTACAGTGTTGGCTGCAGCGACTGGGATGCGGGCTGAACGACACTTGCCATGACAGCCCAGCGCCAGGCATTTCAAAAAACGAATCGAAATCTGTCAGAAGAGCAGTCTGCACTACAGTCCAACACCACTGGTCGAGTCTGACTTATGTCAGCACATGGCAGCTCCTACCCCTCCCTACTGCCAACAGCCGCCACCAACTACGATCAGGACAAGTCTTGCCCACCACCAACTACGATCAAGACAAGTCTTGCCCAAGTGGTGATGGCAAGGGGTTCGACAGACCGCGTGGGACAGGACTGGCTACAAAATTGGCTTTGCAGAGTGCCACGACCCTGAACTCTCTATGTTGGACTCCACTCCTTCTGACAAGCCACTGATTTCGAGGGCATCGTCCCGACCGCTTCGACCTTCACGAATACGAACAGACGACAGATCTTTGTTCTGATAGACGAAAACTATAGATGCAGTGACATGGACGCGTAAGCCAATGCCTTACCAGACCGCCACCTTCACCAGCTCAAGCCGCCTCACTTCCTCTTCCTCTTCCCCTCCTCCTTCCTCGGCGGCCGCGTAGTCTTCGCCTTCGACGACGGCCCCGACGACGATGGTCCCGCGAACCCCGCCCTGGCCCTCGCATCCTCCTCCACATCCATCCTCGCCCGCGCAACCGCCTCCAGAACCCTCGCCTCATGCTCCCTCGACACCTCCCTCGTCCACCCCTCCACCCTCGCCGCCTCCCCCTCCGCCGTCCGCCTATCCCTCGCTGCGAGCGCCGCGTTCCGCGTATCCCACTCCCTCGCCTGCCTAGCCAGCCGCTCCTGCCGATTCGCATACGCGTTGTCCGCCTGCCACTTCTCCTGCTGCGCGGCCTGGACCATGGCGACGTGCTGCATGGCGCGCAGCTCGGCGGCGCGCTGGTGCTGGCGGATGCGCAGGCACTCGGGGCAGGGCCCGGGCAGGCCGCTGAAGTCCGAGTCGACGGTGTTGCACATGCCGAAGATCTTGCCGTCGCGGCACAGCGTGACCTGCGCGCGGTTCGCGGTGCACCAGGCCGGGATGAAGTTCTCGGGCGCTTGCGTGTAGTTTGCGGCGTGTTTGGCGATGTTGGGCCCGGGCTGCGAGCAGTTCGTGTAGTGTTGCGATGCTATGCGGCACATGGCTGGCTGTTGGCCCAGACCCTGGCTGGCGTCGGGGTTGGTGGGTGATGATGGGAGCACGTCCTGCTGAGTCCGGGTCGAGGAAGAGATGGAGTCTGCGTTGTCGAGCTGGCTGCTTGGGAATTGGACCATAACTATGAATGAGTCGCTCAGGGTATGACTTGTTCCAGGTATGACCCGCTCAATGTATGACTTGTTCAAGGTATGACCTGTTCAAGGTATGACTTGTTCAAGGTACCTGCTCAAGGTATGACATGCTCAGAATATGACTTGAAGGTTGCTCAAGGGGACGAGCAAGCACAAAGGTACTCCGCGCCGCGTGATACCACATGTCGACGACGTGACGGTCCGACATCGCGTGTAGCGTCCAGATTTGCCTCGTTGCACGTCGTCGCCTGCAGTCGTCGCACGCCCTCGAGCTTCGCGCGGAAACACTCTGGGCAAGGTCCCAGCAGGCCCTTGCAGCCTCCCTCTGCCGTGCTGCATCGGCGGCCCATCGCTTCGCCGGTCTCGCAGACGACGACATGGATGTGGAGACGCGCGTATCGTGGGTCGACGGTTGCTGGATTTGTGAATGGCGCGTAGTGCTTGGTGGCGAACGTGCTGTCCTCAAGCTCGCAGTGGCGGTAGAACTGGTACGTGATCCTGCACATGCTTGTGCGACCTGTGACTGGGCGTCTGTGCGATGCTGTGACTGTGCTGCTGCACGGTTGGGAGGCCGTGCGCACCAGGCGGAGAACGACTGGCTTGCAATGGGCAATGGTTGTGCGTCGAGGCCAAAGGTGGCAAGTTCGCGCAAAAAGGTGCAGGAGTAGGAGCAAGGACGGGAGAGCGCAGCAACCTCTTATTTCTGCTTGTCGACGCGCCACGTGGAAGACAGAAGGAGACTGGAAGCATTTCGCAAGCACCGCATGCGCGCTATCCTGGTTGTATTCTCCGTTCCACAGATCGCCACCTGAAAAGAAAAAGAGATGGGATGTGCGTGTGGCAAGTACAGCATGCGCGTTTGTCCTCGTTGCGTTGCCCGATCAGCGCCCCTCAAAGGTGGTCGTCACACCCGCTTGCCCATCGCGCCGAGCCCGCGTCTTGCACGACTTCGTGCCCTGTTACATCCCGACTGCCCCCGGCTGCCTGCCTGCCTGCCCTGTGCGACTGCCACGCGCTTCTACTTCTGCTCCTTCTCCCACTGCTTCACGCGTGCAACGGCAATGGCAACACATTGGTAGCAGAGCCCACCAAGTCCTTCGTAGTTGTAGTACGCTCTGTAGCAGAGTGCTTCGGTGGTGTTCTTGTTCGCCTCGCTGCACTTGACGACCTGTGCGTGTTCTCTAGTGAACTTCTCGTTGACGCCGGGGGCCTGGGTGAAGGGGCGGTAGTGTTTGACATGTGATTGGCCGCGGATCTCGCAATTGCGGTAGTGCTGGTAGATGACTTCGCACATTGGTGGAGGACCTTCGAGCGAGTGGTAGTACTTGTATTGTGATGCCTTGCGTTCCTTTGTTCAGGCGGCGAAGAAAAGACGGATCGCGATCATGGAGGACTTGGAGGACGGGGATCTGGTCTTGATGCAGAGTAGGAATAGCCCCAAGTGATGGCTCGGATTGTCACTGTCCGAGACAGTCCTGGTACCTCGCTGAAGCAATCGTGTGCGCGGAGCATGTGGGTGTGATTGTGATTGGGGTTGTGTTTGTACTTCACCACTGGCGCGCGCTACTGCTGTGACACCGAGATTGTGCAAGGTCAATCGAGCAAAGATGTAACATCTTTGAATGCACCCATGTCACGGCTTGGGAGACCGGCCACCTCAAAGAGCTCGCCTAGCCGCCGCCGTGATAAGCCGGGTTTGAGGGGGTACAAACATGCATAGAAGTCCCAATGCGTGGTCAGGATTGACCGGGACCTAACACTCGGCGGCTAGCTGGTCATAGTAAGATGCCGTATGTTCGGCACGCAGTGGCTGTGAACCCCTGATACGGATCAGACTCCCTCTAACATTGTTGTTTTGTTCATCGCAGCAGTGATAGTAGACAGTCTCTGTGGCTTGAGAATGGCCACTGCGGTCGTGACGGCCTTGATGTTGTTGCTTGCTGCCCGTCCGCGATCCACTTTTTTGTAGCGCTATTGTACTACATATTGCCAATCAGCCAATCAGAGCCCGATTTCGCCGCATTCCCTGCTCGCCTTTTCTCTGCGACCTAATCAGCTCTGACAGTCCTGATCTCGTGCCTCTCCAAGCGCTCTGTTGGAGCGTGGGCGCATACCACGGCGCAGAGGCAGACGCAAGTGTTTTCGCATGTCTGTGTCTAGACCTGGCCGCTTGCTAAATGTCCGAGTCGGATCCATTGCATGGAGTTTTCTCGAATTGCACAAAGGAGAACTTTGTACACAGTCTGGTCCACTGAGGACAACGAGGCTTTGAACAGAGCAGCGCTTGACACCGAGAGTTGGACGCGTCAATCGACCGTACCAAGCAACTGTCGGGACGCATTGCCGCTGGGGGCGCTGAAGTTTCCGCGACCTTGCCGCACAATCCATACAGGAAACTCTGTCTGCCTGATCATATCCACGGTAGCTTACCGAGAGGAGGCAAGGTATGGGCGTAGAATCAAGAGTCACTGCTGGTCCTCGACAGAGGGAGGAGAAGGTGTGGATGAGTAACTATGATTATGACTGCGGTACACACCCCAAACTGCAATAGTCCCCCCGCGACTCTGCGAGTAATCGCAGAACGACGGAGAATGTTCACGATTTCGGACGATGACTGGCATGGGGATTGTTTGGATTGTGTGTTTCTGTTCCGATACCCAATACAAAAGAAAGTTCATCCTTCGACGCGATTGACATGTTGAATGTCAAGCGAAGCAGGAAATTATAGATATGAGTCGGATATTAGTATGGAACACTCCACCGCCAGCGCCACCCCTCTGTCAGATTGAGGTATTTAGGAGTAGCCTCACTGCGCTCAAGAATCATCAGCATTGTAGCTGTAACCGTACGCTTGTGTGACATCGGTGTTGGCCACGTCATAGTTTGCGGCTGTTGCACCCCCGTCGAAGTACATCACGCATTCCCACTGATTTTCTGACTCCAGGAAGTGTAGATCGAAGGTGTAATAGATTTCATTGTCCCCAGCAGCTGCTTGTGCGCAAGCGTCTGCAGCCTCGCAGGCGCTGTAAGTGGAGTCGTAGTTGGAAGTAATGGGAGGATCTTGCGTGTTGTCATTGTAACCTCCGTTGGGATCTAGCGTGTAGCCAGATCCAGCGTAGAAGTTATCGTATTCACCTGTACCGGCTGTGATAGGGTTGCAGGTCGGGGTCGCGACTGCTGAGCTGATTGAGCTTGTGCTTGATGTAGTGGTTGAAATCGTAGAAGCAGAGGTCGTAGAAGCCACGGCCGGAGAAGTAGTGATTGTAGAAGCAGAAGCTGCACTCGCAGAGGTGGTGGCAGCCGAGGACTCAGCCCTATTGTACATAAATCCATAGGCCTGGGTCACATCGCTGTTGGCTACGTCGTAGTCTGCCGCGGTTGCTCCTCCGTTAATGTACGCGATACATTCCCATTGGTTCTCCGATTGTAGGAAATGTAGGTCGAAGGTATAGTATGACTCGGGGTCGGCATAGGCTGCCTGTGCGCAAGCGCTTGCGGCGTCGCAGGCGCTATATGTAGAGTCGTAATTGGTAGTGATCGGGTTGTAGGTACCAGGCTTGTTATTGTAAGTTCCGTTAGGATCCAGCATATAACCCGAGCCAGCGTAGAATTCGTTGTACATAGAGCCATCCGTAGCGACTGCAATGCTGCTACAGGTTGGGCTCGTGACTGCGGAAGTTGTAGTGGTCGAGCTTGTTGTAGTGGTTGGGCTTGATGTAGTGGTTGAAATCGTAGAGGCAGAGGTCGTAGAAGCCACGGCCGGAGAAGTAGTGATTGTGGAAGCAGAAGCTGCACTCGTAGAGGTAGTGGCAGCCGAGGACTCAGCCTCCTCGTACATGAATCCATAGGCCTCGGTGACATCGTTATTAAAAACGTCATAGTCCGCAGCGGTTGCTCCTCCGTTGACATACGCGATACATTCCCATTGATTCTCGGAGTGTAGGAAATGTAGGTCAAAGGTATAGTATGACTCGGGGTCGGCATAGGCTGCCTGTGCGCAAGCGCTTGCGGCGTCGCAGGCGCTATATGTAGAGTCGTAATTGGTAGTGATCGGGTTGTAGGTACCAGGCTCGTTATTGTAAGTTCCGTTAGGGTCTAGCGTATAGCCCGAGCCCGCGTAGAACTCATTGTACATAGAAGAGTTGTCCGCAGAGACTGAGATGCTGCTACAGGTTGGGCTCGTGACTGCGGAAGAAGTAGTAGAAGTAGATGAGCTGGACGAGCTGGCTGAGCTTGTAGTAGTGATTGAGCTTGGCAGGGTAACAGGGAGTCCAGCGATTGTCGAGCTAATGCTTGATGATGAACGAAGAGTCGAAGCGATAGAAATCTTTGAAATTGTAGAGATCTTTGCGGTAGATACCTTCGTGCTTGACGTCGTCTTCTTTGCGCTTGTTGAAGTAGTAGTCTTTGCGGTGGATGACTTCGTGCTTAACGTCATCTTCTTCGAGCTTGATGAAGGGATAGTCTTTGCGGTAGATGACTTCGTGCTTGATGTCGTCTTCTTTGAGCTCGTTGTCGGAGAAGTGGAAGCCTTCTTGGTGGATGTCGTCTTCTTTGAAATAGTAGAGACCTTTGCAGTGGGGGACTTTGTAGTTGACGTCGTCTTCTTTGAAGTAGAAGAGACCTTTGCAGTAGTTTTCTTCGTAGTTGAGCTTGTTTTGACGGAAGCCTTGCTGGTCGTGTGTGACTTTGTAGTTGTGTGTGCCTTTGTAGTTGTGTGTGCAGCTGTAGTCGTGTGGGCTTTAGTGGTTGTCGTCGTCGTCATGGTGGTATCAACGTTGTAACATGCGCAGGCTTCGTAGAGTTGGTTTGTGTCAATGTTGGTGAATGGTGATGAAGGTCTCTGCGAAGGTGTCCTGTAGTAGCGTATTTTAGGGACAAGGCAGGTACGAGCTAAATTACCGAGATCGATACTTACACCTTCTCCCAGAATTTACAGAAATTCCACGGCTGCGTAACCTCCTTCTCGAGGGTCTTCTTGATCGAGGCCGAGCAAGTGACTCCTGTAGGCGGCATTGCGCCCTGTGCAGGAGTCGTATTCATAGGCTTGGCCTTGAGACCCGTGATACTTTCGCAGGCATCGACGAACTCATCGTACGTGAGGTCGACAGCTGGGGAATATTCTCTTGGGCTACAATGCGTGTCAGTCAAAGTATGCCTAAGCAATTACAGATCAACGTACATTGATAGGTACCACTCGCAAAAGGTCTCGGATTGGGAAACAATATCTTGCTTCAGCTTTGCCACGTTAGACGATGTAGATGCTAAAAATATTAGTTAATTGTAACGCAGTGACAAGTTCGATCGTATCGTACTCCTTTTGTTGAGCACAGCTGCAGAGACTCCCGTGTCGAGAACAAGAGAGGCTGCACAGAGCGTCAAGCCAACGAGGGACCGCATGGTCACGATGGCTCCGACGCAAGACGAGGAAGAAGTGATGGATATGAGGGTATTGTAGCTTGGAGTACTGTGACTTGAGGGTACTGTGATTCGAAAATACTTTAGATGCAGGACCAGCGCTCTTATATTCCTTGCATGAACATGAAATGACAACTCTGTGTCCCGTCTAGAGACGGCCGGTGGTTGAAATGAAAGACAGAAGCATCGTCAATCTAGCGACGGTTGTGTTCGAAATGTTGCACTTGGGAGAAGTGGTCGTTGACGTTCCTTCATTCCGTCTACCCTTGTCTTGAAAAGGCACGGGATCGTACTGGCTTCTGAAAGTGATGGCGGCCCTCAAGCTCGACCTGGCAATGCGCGCAAATGAGAGACATCAAGTGCTTCAGTCGAAGCTGACGGATTTACAGAAGAAAGGAGGTTGTAATCATGGCTGTGCATCGAGCTTTCGGATACCGGACTACTATGGCCTAGGAGAGCAGCAGAGTACTGTTCCCGACTAGAGTCTAGAGCTGTCAGAGGTCAACGGCGAATGGCTGTCAGCCGTCAGTGTCTGACCGTTTGCCCCCTAGAAATGGGGACACTGCGGAGGAGGTCACTAGAAGGTTTACACTACTAGGACGGCTCACGCTATTGTGTAGATCACGGCTCGTCCATGGTGGTCGCCCCAACATTTAAGCTCACCTCGCTAGAGGCTTGTTTTTAGCGTGAGGGCGGCACGGGGTGAGATGAGATATCGCGGGGACGGGAAGAGCTGATCTTTTCCCGAAAGCCCAATATTGAACATATGGCGGCAGAGGGAGGAATGACGAATAGCGGGAAGAGAGCTGAGCTTCTTCCAAATACACACATATCCGGCCATTGAGAATCTCAAATCCCTCCCATTTCCAACATATGGCGGGCATAGAGAAAGATGACTTGCGGCGGGGATAACTGGTCATTTCCCGGATGTGTGTACGCCCGAACCCCAGACAATCTCAAACCCTTCCGATTTTTGAATATATTGGCAGCTGTTACGGGACTATGCCAAACTGTTCAAACGACAAAGTGACGAGCGATGGAGCCTCGGCGCAAAGATGGACACAAATATTTCTGGCCTCTCTGGTCTACGAGTCGAATCCTTTGTATGGAACAAGTGGAGGCTAGAAATGGAAGCTTGCCACAGTCTAGCCCACTGAGGATGACGAGGCAGAGGACCACGAGGCGGAGGATAGGGCAGCGTTGGACATTGATAGACATTGATAGACCATGACGCCACACGACGAGGTTGATGAATCCCCCACTTGCAAAGGAAGGAAAGTGATCCGACTGCGGAAACGGCCGTGCTCGGTCGTGATGGTTGTCGTGACCAGATCCGGAGAGTTCTCTGTAGAGTGTGTACACCGAGACTAACGTGGATGCTCATTAAGGGTGCTCATGGCTCTAAAGCGTGTGGTATTGAGCATGTGTTCTCCAGCTCAGACTAGCACCAAGACTTACCATCGCCCCATTCTGACACGCTTAATAAACTCAGCTTCCTTGATATATAGGAGTCATCGCTTCATTATTGTTCGTTGTTCAAAAGTTCTCGGCTAGACTCTTACATCAACTACAATACATGTATCACTACACCGTCCGAGGTTCGGGGCGCAGAGCCGCCATTCCGCAAGCTCGTTATCAGACCAGGAGCCGCAGAGTGACACACAATATGTTGCTCCAACATACACCGTCAGCCTGCCTTGTTACATCTTGCCATGGTTGCTCGCTTTGCTGCACCTCGCCATGGAGAAAAGCTTTCCTGCGCTTAGCCCGAAATAAAGATTGTCCCCGACTTGAGATCCTACGCAGCATGGATTGATAGATCCAACAAGGCCCTTTCCATGCAGTGATGGTATAAGTGATATCACCTTATGGTGCTCCAGCCTCGTACAACGTATTGCCCTATCGGTATACCCTAGCTTAGCGCCTACATGGGCAGCTGGACCGGAGTATAATTGAGACGAAAGACTCCCGGAACACAAACCTGTCGACCACATTCCAGATGCAGAAAAATTCATGCGTAAAAGTAGCCACGAAAATCCTCAAGTACAATGCAGGTTTGGAAGCAGTGCATATATGCTCTTGCTAAAAAGCTTCCCGCTCTATGATGGTACTCGTAAAGAGTGGCTTTATAGGGCAACAACTGGAAGTCTCACTTGCCCGATGTCGCGACTCAAGGTAAGCTAGAAGACTAGCTACAATATTAGAAGGCACTTCGAGTGGCAGGCTCTAGTTTAAGACATCGCAGTGGGGACGACTAGTTTTCTAGCGTGGGTATCGACGATGACGCGGCAAAGTCTAGCACTACTACTGTATCTCCGAACTTCGACGAATAAACACCAAAGTCTTGCTTTGCTTGTGATTATTTCGTGGCGTTGTTAGACGTCCTTCCGTCTCTGTCATCCTACCCTGTTTATGAACGGTGGGAAATGCAACAGCCCTCGTGCTAAAAGACGTGGTATGCGTGGGACTTTTTGCAATGTCAGCCAACACAGCATAAGGACGTCAACGAGCGTCAGACGTGCCAACCTCCCAAAGAAGCTCTTTTTCCTTGCTCTAGCTTCTCCGCGACCTTGAGAAGCTCGCGGAATTTTATTTAGATACCTAATTGCTTCAAATAGAATATCGCATATTTGCGTATATCGTCATCCGCGTGGGGGGTAGACGCATCGACTTATAAGGGCCAGATAATAAACAACTTCGGCGCAATGCCCGAGCATGTCTATAGAGTCGATGACAATGGAGGCCCCATCCATTGAGGTACACTAGAAAGTATGTCGGCGGCCGCCTCTTTCATTGTATGAGCAGTAGTTGCGCGTACTAAGTCTGATTCGTCATAATGGTAGATAATTCCGTCCAGCGAGATCTACGTCAATCGTACCGAGTTCCAGTCCTGTGCAATCCGATGGTCCGCGTATAGACGGTAGGTTGTTCCAAAAACACCGTCCTGCTCTCTGCAAGTGACTGCAACATCGTCTTACCATCGAGCTAGAAAGTCCCTAATTAGTAGAGAAATCTGGTTATCTATAGGTCGCGCGATCATCAGTGTTAATGCGTGCGTAGTTAAGGGGTCTTCGTTGATTAGAGCGCGGAGGGCAATCATTGCGCCTACAATCATAATGTTCCTTTGTCAAAAATCTCGGGTGGTAGAGTTGAAGGCATAGCTTTAAGCAGAGTACACAGTTTCCTAGGTATAGGTCGCCCTCGCTGAACGTAAGCAACCACAATGCTTCGGCTAGCTTATATAAATAGTCCCCGCCAATTGAACACTAAAATTAGTCTATCCCGCGGAGCTTCAACAAGGCCAGTGCGCCATCGACACAGAGAGCCTAGTTCTTTGAAGAATCAGATCCGTTGCCCTTTCGCGCTACGGCTTTAAGGAACAAGAGAAGTATAACCGAGGCAATCGTTTCGTCAGAGGTAGCGTCTTACGAAGACGCGAGCGCAATGTTGACCTTCCTTACGGCTTAAGAGTAAGTGTATCGGGCAAAAGTCATAAGATCTAGCTGTTCTATATCACGAGATATGATGGTAGTCTAACAGCCTAAATACACACCGCTAAGGGTGCGCCATTTCTCATCGTACTTATAAGACCTAACAAATACTCGAAACGACAACCTTATACGTGTATAGACAGCAGGTAGTTAGTAGCAGCGGTTTTGAACGTCGAGTCGATACTATGTATGTAGGGATTTCTATCGCCTATTCGTCGCGTAGACGGATGTTACGTACGCTGGACTACTGCTATCGACCCGGATCCATTTATAGAGCCATCCGAGATCTCTCGAGAGCTGGACTTACTAGCAGTTAGGATTTGCCTTGCGTCTCGGAAGCGCAGATCCAAGGTGGCCCAATATCTAGGACACGGCATCTGAAGTCGCGCGCATTGCTCGCACGTTGGCATCCGCAGATCGCACTACACCAGGTACGCAGGTACAGTATGCCGGGGCTAGGAGTGATGACACCGACTCTGGAGACTGCAGTTACCGAAAGAGAGACCCACCTTGAGACGTCTGCATCGACAGTGATCACAAGCCTTTGACGGCTTCCCTGTTCGGCGCATGTCCATTGAACAGACGAGTAAGTAGATTCGAAGGTCATTCTTGTGAAGCGGAGAGGGAATGAGTAGTCACCTTCAATGATCCACGTGCAACGGCTCACGCGCCAAGATAGCTGTTCAGCCGCGACGCATGGCAATGACCAGCCTTTGGGCTGGTACCTTGCCCTGGCGGTGTGCAGGGTAGGCTACCATGTTTTATCCCATTCCCTTATCGGTTCGGGCGGGACAGCGCATTGGTCATCGCAGAACCGCCGCCGCGGGCTGGTTCGCGGTACGGAGAGTGGTGAGTGGTGAGTCTAGGTACTCGGGCGAACTGGTGAGGAAGTCACGGTGAGCACTGGGCTCAGCTCACCCCTCTCTCAGAACGGCAGAGGAGCAGCGGGGATGACCTACGCCGCCGCCCGCCATCGAGCAGCATGGCAAAGCCATCCATCCACCTTGCCTCCTTTAGGAATGAAAGACGACTAGACGGAGGCGGCCATCTCAAATCCCCATGTCCAACCTGTTGAATGCTTGGCGACAACCGGCAGCTTCCATGGATCCTGCCTTCCAGACAACAACGAACCAACCTTGAAAACGAGACCCACTGAACGACCAACCAGGCAATCTGCTATACGAATTCCTTACATCCCGTCCCGTCTTTTCCCTTTCGGAGTAGGAATTGGTTGATCCCTGCTTGCCGCATTCGTCCCGTCACTCCTCTTCCACGCACACGCACATTGCTCATTCCGATGTAGGATATTACAAGAGATGGATTACCGTCAAGTACTAGGGCTGTGGGACTTTGGGAGGGCCCTTACGACCACTGACAAGGCTGATGTTGAACTGTTCCACATCCGTTCTTCCGCAGTTCAGGGACCTCAGTATCACGTTTACAACGATGGTTCGAATGTCGCGATTCAAGGCGTCCAACTCGATCGTGGTCGCATTTTCCCAAAGCGCCTCGCACTCGCACACTCCCACATTGATGGTGCCAAACAGCTCCATGATCTTAGTTACAGCCGTCTTACAGGATTCTTTCACGTGAAACATTAGCCTAGATTGCCATTGGAATCCCGCCCTCATCGACACCATGCTCATGCGCTTGATCCACGCCGTGGCAAAGGCGGGACTGGTGCCGGGCCCGGGCAGCGCGCCGCTGTCATCGGACTTGATGCCCCGGGTACCCGAAAGTTCAAGCACGAAGCCGCCATCGTTGCCGCCGCAGCCGTGGGTCAATCTGCACAGCAGCGCTTTCGTAGAGTCTCGGTGGCGTCGCCGGTGGGAACATATCCCGGGGTCTCTTGTTACCCTAGCCCACAGTCTCTACCTCGTGGTAGCCAGTGTGTTCGCCACTGACGATTGCTTACAGGGCCAGGGACGGGTCCGTGTCGTTCAACCCACGGTTCAAAGGCGGTCAGACCGAGTCTTTCTCGACAAGAGAAGGTGGCTCCTCTCTCGGCAGTGCTGTCTTGCCAGCGATCCCTCAATCGTACCCATCACGGTCCGAATAGGAGTTTCGCCGCCGCCTGCGCTGACTTCTCCCGTGGGACTGACTCTGACGGCGGCGCGGACTCTGACGTCTAGACCTCGACTGGCGTCTAGATACCGACTGGCGTCTGGATCCTGCCTGGGCTCTAGATCGTGACTGTGGCCGACTTCCACCAGAGCTGGAGCGCGAGCGCGAGCCCCGCCGGCTCCTGCCCTCGCGCTTGTCCTCGTCTTCCCGCTCCTTCTGCTCCTTCTTCAGGTCGCGGTACCTGTCATACTTCTTGTCGATGGCATTTGCGCCAATGACGCCGACGATCATGCCGCCTAGGGTACCTATCGCGCCTCTCCCGCCGTGGCCGTGGCCCAACAAGGCGCCGCCGACCCCGCCGATCAGAGTGGCTTGCATCTTGCCGACGAACCTCTCCTCGTGCTGTTTCTCTACTTCGTCAATCTTCTTCTTCTTGGCGGCGGCGGCGGCAGCGGCGGCGGCGTCGACTGCCTTTTTCTTCTTGCGCTCCTCACTGGAAGCCTGGCTTGGGGCGGAGCCAGTGTTCGAGGCCGATGGCATGTAGGCCGGATACATCATAGGCTGGGATGGCCCGGATGGGTAGGGCGCATAGGGATAGGGAGGATAGCCTGGGTAGGGACCATAGTTGCTGGTTTGTGCCGTTCCAAATGGCGCTGCCAGACTGCCTGCGTGTTGACGTGGAGGGAACATGGCGTACGAGGCATTGCTGGAGTATGCGCTAGTAGCTGCAGGGTATGGGAGTTGCGGCTGTGGATAGGCGTACGAGGGCTCGTATTGCGGGATGTATTGCGGGATGTAGTGCGGGATGTATTGTGGGATGTATTGCGGGTTGGACGGTGCCGTGGACGGTGCTGTGGGTGGAGCATATCGCGAGACGGGCAGTGGTGGAGTCGCGTACTGAGAGACGGGAGGCGGAGTGTACTGCGAAGGGGACGGCGGCTGGTATTGCGGCTGGTTCTGCGGGCTGTACGGGCTCGACGGCGGAGGGGTTCGCCCGGGTGGTGCTCCTGGCTGCAGTCCTGGCTGTAGCCCTGGTGGGGGTCCCGGCGGTGGCGGAGGAAGAGCGTCAGTGTATGTCGCGGGGTTATAGTGCCGGTATGCTTGGCCTCGTCCAGCCATGACTGCCTCGGTCTGGGCCTGGGCCTGCAGTCGGCACGGGGCGACAGCAAGAAGGCAGCTGCATGCCAGTGCTGGCGTCACACTGGGAAAAGACAGAGACAAAGACGGATCCTGCGCTCGTATCGCCGGCCTCCATCGTGTGCGATGCGCGGCCTACGCCGCTAGGTTGGATTCTGATGATCACAGAGGTCTGAGAACAGCACCGTGCGTCATTGTGTAATGCGTGATTGATTGTTTGTGTTGTGTACTAGCTAGAATCTATGAAGCACTAGAAAGGAAGGTGCTGGTAAAGAGATCACGTGATCAGCTAACCGAGGCTTGGCCAAAACAGTGGACCCTGAATCCATCAGATTCCTGCTTCTCAACATGCCCTGCCCTGCATGGCACGATGACGAAGGCGACGACTCCTGTTGACCTGTTGACCTGTTGACCTGTTGACCTGTTGACCTGTTGACCTGTTTACTTACTTTGGAGGCCCACCAACGCTGTCAACTGTTGCGCATCCTTGGCACCTCTGGCACGTTGGCCAAAGTCGAATCTTGTCGTCAAAGGATACTGAAAGCACCAAAGTGTACCATTGCTGTACCCCTCAACCCTTTGCACCTCCGACAACAAGCTAAGCTTAGCTTCGGCGTCCCCGTCCGCCGGCCGACTGGCTTCCTTCTGCCTTCTGTATCCCGTCCGCAGACGCAGACACGCACCCTAAGTTTGACCGCACACCCACACCCACTCCCATGGCACAGCAAGCCCCGTCGCCATGTCCCGCCTGCCCGCGCTCCTCACGTCCCGCAACCTTCGCCGCCTCCTCCTGCCCGCCTTCTGGGTCTTTACCGCCCAGGTCTTCATAAACGACAACATGTACGAGACAACGTCCATCGTCGGGCCCTCGATGGCGCCCACCCTCTCCCCGCGCTACGACGAGGAGGGCAAGAGCGACTACGTCCTGCTGTCCAAGGCCCTGCCGTCCAGGCACCTGCGCCGCGGCGACGTCGTCTCCTTCTACTCGCCGCAGAAGCCGGAGCAGCTGGTCGTCAAGCGCGTCGTGGCCCTCGAGGGCGACTTTGTCGAGCTGGACCGCCGGAGGAGACCGCCCGACGACCATTCTCCTTCTGCGCCTGGGCATGGCAGGGTGCGCGACGGCACGGCTTGGGACTTGATGCAGATGCACATGCGGCGGAGCAGGCGGGGGCTCGAGGTCCCGCAGGGCCACGTGTGGGTCGAGGGCGACAATGTGCGCAAGACGCAGGACTCGAATTGGTATGGCCCGGTCAGCAAGAGCCTGATCACCGGCAGGGCTGTATGTGTCGTCTGGCCGCCCGAGCGATTCGCTAGTCGCCCGTGGCAACGGAATGATAATCGGACAAGAGTCACGCCGAGGGTGGAGGAAGCGGACAGCAGGAGTGCTTGTAAGGAGTGAGAGGTGGTGCATGGCATCTGTGATTGGTCATGACATTGCTGTGTTACTGCACGTCTGCCTCATTCCCCGCCCAGCACGAGCTCGATGACCTTCAACATGGCCTTTATCACCTCCTTGGAATTGCTCCAGCTCGACACGTCCCTCCTAGCGCCACACCTCGTCGGCCGACCAGAACGTCCCAACAAGCCGTAAGGTTGGCAATGCCCTCACCCGCAATGTCTGGTGCACTCACTTCGTCTCCAACAACGGATGTGACCTCGCCGAACCGAGGTCGCTGCTCACATCAATCCCAACACTGCCGTACGGCGCCGCGACCAAGTCGCTCAAGATGTCGGCGTACAGATTCGTGGCAAAACCTACGTCTAGCAACTCGGGCTGACTAGCCATGCGCACAGCCATGGTATTGACTAGCATACCCCGGGCGCAATCGCAGCAACAGAGATGCGCGGTGCCTGAGTTCCTAACCCCTGGGGCGGCCTGGTAGGGAGAGAGGGGTGGGGAGGGGCGGTTTGGCAGAAGAGGCAACCTCACAGATATGCCGAGTCCATCGAGATGAGACAATGATCGAACTTCCAATGGCTGATGAACTGGAGAGTTCGCCTTGCAGGGGCTGAGGCAAGCATGTTACATCGTGCTTGCAGGGTCAGCGTCAGCGTTAGGGTCAGCGTCAGGGTCAGGTTCGGGCGGGGAGACGGTGGGAGACTCTTTGCATGCCTGGCCGAAACAGGGCTGTGTATATTCGAGCACGACTTGTACAACATGGTCTGCTCAGAAGTCGGCGAAATCGTACGACATGAAGCTGGGTATATCTCTAGACATGCTCTTGGTGGACGACTCGTGGTATGGGATCCCGGGAAGTGGACGAGGGGGCGTCCAAGGGTAGAGGAGATACAATACAACAGGAGTATAAGAACACCAGCAGACACTATAGGAGACAAGTACAGTAACTAAGTAGACAGCCGGGGATGAGAGAGAGGCAGGCCATGACTTTATGTTACATCGACGGCGAGTTTGATATCCGTTGATCTTTATGGCAGGACTACGCTCACTGGAGATTCATCCTCCGAGATGCATGGATACGTTTCATGCGTAACGCTCTCGTTATTTCACAAAGCCTGTTGAACGTGGTAGCAGCCGGGCAATCTAACTGCTTCAGGTCTGGCGGAGCTTCATAGCATCGCTGACATGTCCAAGAAGCGTTACCTACACAGCATCGATTGGATCTTTGGCTAAGGAGATCTTCGGATGCTTACTGAACACCATCCAGCACGGCTGACATAGCATTTCTTGGACAGTACAGTAAGCAGCCTGAACAAAATAAGATTCTACCTCCAGTCAGGTACGGACGTGTAAGTACCGTCACATGTACCCAGGTAGGAGCTCTTATAGCGCCTGGGTCGCATAGCTATCGAAGCTGCCTCCACGAGCTCCTCGTAACGCAGCAGAGAGCCTTTGATCTTTCTTGTACTCGCCCGACTCTTACTCTTTCTATTTCCGTCTCCCGTTCTCCATCTTATTGGCATTGGCATACCACGGCACCGCGTCGGACGCTCCGTTTCGGTGGACTTGGCAGACCACAGCACTCGCAATCATGATCACCCATATCAGTCAGAGGGCACCAAAGCGCGGACGAACAGAGAGTAGCGAGAGGAGTGCGTCTAGAATGAGAGACAGATCGCGTGTTGACAGCGTCAATGATCCCGCAGCAGAAGTGAGCTCGGTCTTCTCATCGGCCGCTCCCGTCATGCTCATATACCTCTGTAGCGTCGGCGTCAACAGATCCGTTTAGCACAACGCGCCTTTCGACAGCGGAAGGAGACTGCGCTTACTGGCTTGCAGAAGAGAGTTACTGAGCTTCAGGAAACTATCAACCTTATGAACCGATCCATACTCTTCTATTCCGAGAACGCACTGCATGGCCCACTGGATACCATGCAGACCTTAGACGTCCACGAACTTGTCAACAGATTTGGCGTACTTGCTCAGACTGCCCGGAGCCCAAGACTAACGGCGGACGACAAAGGCCGTCTGGAAAAGACCTTGAGCGCCGTCACTGTCGATGTTCCAGTACATGGCATAGCGACCGCTCCGCCCTTTTACCCTCTTGATGCCATGGGCTACATCATGACCACGCATGAGGAGGTGTCACCATCGGGTCAGGCAGGTAAGGTCGAGGCACAATCCGCACCGGCGATCGACGAATGGTTGAGTGGGCGTCGGGACTTTCTAGGAAAAGTTCCATCATCCTTTGAGTTGCAAAGCCATGCTGGATTCCTGAACGTCATGCCATCCCTACAGGCGCCATTCACTTACAGTTTTCAAGAGACTACATTTGCGCGAAGACTCCAACGATCTTGTCTTGAGCTGGGTTACCAGTAAGCCCCATCCTGTCTTTGGTTCTCACCAATTCAACGGGCACTCATCAGTGTATTCACAGAAGCCTCTCTCTGCCTGGCGGGCCATCGCCGATTGCGCAAAGGATGTTCAAGCTTACCCGTCTCTACGTAGAGTCTTGGGATTACCTCTTCCAGCGTATAGGTACAACACTAAGGAGGAGCGTTGAGGACACGATGGACAGATGGAATTCGCCCTTCCTACACATCGGTGGGTCTGGCTTTCACTATTCACGGAAGACCGATCGACCGACCATCCCAAGCTCGACTCCAGCCGGCCCCACACCACTCATCAAGGATAAGCAGGGATGCCTCGTCACCCCAGAGAAGGCCCTGCAGGGCTATCCCGAATTGCGAGGCGAGTGGCTCGACAGCTCCGACGTCGAGGGCTACCTGAGCGAGATGGGCATTGACATCGACCCGCTATGGTCGTTTGCAGAGATCAGTCTCCCAGACGACGACCAGCAGTCCTTCGGCTCCAACACAATCTCCAGCAGGTCCACGACCAACACCGGGCCGTCGGGCGTGCGCGACTTTGGCTACGTGGCGGACCTGTCACTGAGCGACGGAGACATGGGCGCAGATCCCCACGCCAATCTGGACGACATTGACTATTTCGCCGCCAACAGCGGCCTCCCTAATGGCGGCGTCTCGGACGTCGACTCGGACTCCCTGATCAGCCTCCTGTTACCCACGCAGGGCGTCGACGTGGACTTCTGGCCCCCGCCAGTCTCGCTGCCGCCCCAGCCGCTGGCCAGACCAAGCGACACCGCCACAGTCACCATCGACGTCACCAACCTGATCAATCGTGAGTGCCACGTGACCTGAAAAATGTCGCAGCCCGTTGGGAGAATTGACTGACTTCTGTGCCCAGGACTCGCACACGAGAGCCAGTGTCTCGGGCGCGCGTGCGGCTTCCGACGAGAGTCCGTCAGCCGCGCTCTCCGCGCTTCCATCATCGCTCTGTTCTAAACACCGCCAAGCATGCACTACGGTAGATTAGCCCGGGGTTGCAGCGAGGCGAGTCGAGGTGGAGATGACAAGGGTCCTTGACTTGGCCTCCGATGCCTTGCATACCTTACTAGCTGCCGACGCGGCGCTACACGTGCTATTCTCTTCTGTTACTTGGGTTGTCATTCTATAGCACGTTCTATCACTTCATTATTCCTCTGCTGTGGTTCTAGACCCCAAACCGTACTGACAGTCCAAGTCCAAGTCTCGGTCAAGTTCTATGGGCAATTGGTGTACCATTGAGGCGGTACTGGACACGCACTAAGCCATGGAGACCTCTGTCGGAGAAATCAGGCAGGGGCAAACTGTTTGCTCCGCAGACCTACATTTTCCGATCAATGTCTACATAGTTGTAGGCTTGGTACCCTCATCGTCTTTTCGCACCGTCGCTTCGTTCCATTGTGCTTCTTGTGTCCAGCAACGATTGGCTGATAGGACTCGTTGACGAGATAGTCATTTGACGGTATACTATCGCCTTTTTCATCACATCACAGCTATACGACTGGGTCCTTATATGACTAAACTGCCGCAACTTCACGACTCCCTCGCTTTGTCTTGTCTAGACAGCGACTTACTGTACTATCTTGATCGTTTGAATTTAGAAGGTACCTTCCTCATACATCGTGGCTACGGCATTTACGGCTACTGCTATGTTTCAGCTCATCGTGTACATTACCTAGACCTGCTTCGATATCTACCCGTAAGAGCGGTCTCTTCTCATAGGTCATCTTTTGTCTCGGCATTCTCTTTGAGTTCTATGCTGCCGCTCCTCTGACTTCTGTACTAGGCTCTTTTGTCCTGTGAGCCGAGAGCGCAAGTCTGGATCATCCTAGGATACAAGGGTAAGAAATCAGGACCATTCATAGGGCTTGTCTATGAATTTACCAGGATACGAAGGTAAGAACTAGAACCGTTTATAAGGCTTGTTAATGGGGTTCTCAAATGCGTCGTAAAAATGGGATTTGACAAAGACACACGGTCTTAGGCAACCCAAGGCTGGAGACTGGCCTGTCTATCGATGAAAGATTGCCTAACTTTGGCGGTATAGATCTGTTACACCTCGAAGTAATAGAGACGCTATCACAGTAAGAGCTATCCGCTATAGCGTACTGTTCATCTAGACTGGACTTGTCCGGCTTTCAGTACGACGGTCATCTCTTCGCCGACTGCAAAGAGGGCGTTAGTGTGTATAGGTAGATCAGTGCAGACAGCAAGATTGCGTCTCGTAGCTTTCAAAATCACGGCTAGTGGTATATATGTGCTAGATCTCACGCGGATTCAATCTCACCAGCTCTATGGCGTCGTTGCTATCTCGTAGGCTGATCTTTACCCCCGCCACCGCCCTCTGGAGTGTTTGGTTGCGACCGGCCTGCCTTCAGCTCTTCCTCGTACTACCATCGACACCGTACATGATCGCAGCTAGTGAGTTGTTCCTGTATACAGCTAAGTTAGTCTGGGTTGTCTCCGTAATCAGGATAACTGTAAATACAGCACCGCTTGAGAGATAGGTAGGTAGGTACTATCGTAGTGTTTAACATCACACCTAAGTCAACAGCAACTGGAAGGCCAAAAAGCTCCCAGCGGATCCGGAAGTGAATCACGTACGCCGCCATTGCAAATTGCTACCAAGAGGCGTTTCGCTAGAGTGTTGAACATAGTCGACAAGTTCGTCGAGTCCCAGAGAGGTTGGAGTGGTTGTGTCGTATAGGTATTGTAATCATTCCTGACCACTAAAAACTGATTACACGTTCTCTGTAGCGTCTGATGTTAACGGTTACAGAGATGCCAGCAATGCCGCCATGCTATCTAGCGCTGCTTGAGAGGCATTGAACACTACTCCTGACTCATCCCACAACGACTCATATCCGACGTATCGAGCTGGAAGTCAATTTCGGGGAAGCAGTCCTGTTTAGCAATGTATGTCTTTACAGGACTCGTCTGTTACATAGTCATTCATTAGTAGCCTGTAGCCAGCGTACTAAGTCGCCAAGCTATTAAGGTCCTTACACTACTAGTACTCCTACTCGCGCTTCGTGATCGCATCTCGGATAGTGGCTTCTATAGCTCGCTCTTCCCGGTCTATAGCAATACGAAGATTGTTACGACGATACAGGACTAGGTTAGGGATTTATCGGACGCGCTATATAAATAGGCTAGCTACCTCTAGTCCTAGTCGAAACCAAGCTGAAAGAGTATGCCACATATCGTCGAAAGATATAAGCTGTTTTTCTAACGTTGTGGCGAGCCTCTAGTGTCGACGGCTTGTCGCAAAGTGGTATATGTTCAGTCCACGTGTATAGTGTCGGAGGATACTGCTTTATCGAGACTAGTGATAACCCTAAACCCTAAAACCCTACTTGATAAGATGAGTGACATATGATTACGAGTGAGACTCTTTCGCGTGAACGTTAGATCTATAGCATTAAGTGATACACGTCTACCTATCTCTCACGAAGATACTGAGATGAAACCGACAAAGCATTGTCTAGAACTTTTTTGCTTCGACTTTGTATCTGTCACTAAGCTTGAGCAAGACATCTGTATATTGAGTCAATGCCATTACGATGTAGCTGTGGGCTTTCCTATGAGATGTAGTCCTAAGTAAAGTAGGGGAACCTCGAGGCTGATACTTTGCAGTTGCCTGATGTCGTTGGTCGATCCACTTCAGCCGCGAGCCCTTACCACTCTCTATGAAACCGTAAAGGCTTGGCAGAATTGTGGTATAATACCCAAAGTGATGGGCAAGTCGCTTGGGACTTTCATTGAGAGGTCGCAAGGCGGTCGATTTAGACAAATAGATTGTATGGCAATAAGAGTGCTTGTGCTTTCTTGAATGTCGCATGTCCAAATCCGCACGCAAGAGACAAGATGCACTGGCCCTCGTCCCTCTCCAATTTTGTGCCATTGAATCCAAGATACGAAACGCTGAACTGCCTGATGCAGGCTCTGCTCGTCGAAGGTTTAGCGCAAGAGCAGACCATGACCTTGCCAAACATGCCCAGCAAAGATAATGCAGCGCCACCAGTGGACGTTTAAGTCGAATGGGCATGAGCGCCACGATCCCGACAGTCGCTCGTTGCGCTTAGCAAATGCAATTAGATCCCGGTGTCAAAAGATGCTGTTCAAGGCCTCGTTGTCCTCAGTGGGTCTGATTTCCTTTGTAGCCTTTAGTAATTCCTTCAAGGAAATCCGTGTCGGAGATCAGAGCGAGCAGAAACACTTGCCTTCACCCTTGCCCCAAGACACTTTCGCTTATCAATTCCTCGTCTAGACAGCTTGGTATGGTCCGTGGCGACTGCCATCATAGTAAAATCGAAAAGGTTTGAGATTTCCTGGAGTACATACGATGCATTCGGAAAAAGATCAGCTCTTCCTGCTATCAGCCACCTCACTAATATCGAAGGTTTGAGATTTCTCTTACGTCGGACGAACCTAGTGTTGGACGTATGGGGAAAAAGATCGGCAATTTTGCCCCACTAAAAGTCTCATCTTGGCCAATAGCGTCTCACGCTGCAAACGCCTTGCCCCACTCTCTAACAAGGTGAGCCAGTCCGTTGGATTGATCACTGTGGACGGGCCCCAATCTTTACAATGGATTGAATCGTCCTAGTAGTGTAAAACGACCGTCGTCTAAATGTCCGCGTTTTCTGGAGGCAAACAGTGAGACACTGCCAGCTAACAGCTATTCACCATTGACTTATAACGGCTCT
This sequence comes from Rhododendron ferrugineum, assembly GCA_025642025.1. Classification (NCBI taxonomy): domain Eukaryota; kingdom Viridiplantae; phylum Streptophyta; class Magnoliopsida; order Ericales; family Ericaceae; genus Rhododendron; species Rhododendron ferrugineum. Next base: position 1,583 of record JAOTQK010003084.1, on the reverse strand, counting down.
AGTCTAGAACATTACTCTTCTGCCCTGCTAGGGCATGGTAGTCCTAGATCCAAAGCTCGACGCTCTCCTATCCTCCGTAACCTCGTCAGCTTCGGTTGAAGCACTTATCCCGCTATTCTATGCGGTTGAAGCATTTATCCCGCTATTCTATGCGGTATAATGGCAGCCATCAATTGCAGAGGCCAGCACAGTCCTCGGTGGTTTTCCGGTTGACGACACCAAGAGACGCGAATGGACCATTTCTCTTGCGCGAATGGGCCATTTCTCTTAAGTGCGACATCTCCATCGAATCCGTCGCTAGACTCACGATGCTTCTGTCTCGGTTCAACGACAGGCTGTCTCTAGATAGGATCTAGAACTACTATGTCAAGTGTATGTGAGGATTATAAAAGCGTAGGCCCTACACCTACACTATTTTCGAATCACAGTACTTCTAAGTCATAGCATTTCTCAGCTACAGTCCTCTCACATCCATTGCTTCTCTTACCATCACTTCTTCCCTATCACACGTCAGAGCCGTCGTAACGATGCGGTCTTATATTGGCATAACCCTCTTGGCAGTCTCCCTTGTTCTCGACACAGGAGTCTCTGCAGCCGTACTCGACAATAAGGTCATACATCTCGACAAAAGAAGTACGATACGATTACACCTACTACTACTTTACTCTTGACTGATATTTACTCAGCAACATCGTCGTCCAACGTGGCGAAGCTTAAGCAAGACTTCGTCCACACCGAGACCTTTTGCAAGTGGTACTTATCGATGTATGTTGATCTATCGACGAATTGCTTGCCTACATTTTGACACGTAATAGCGAAAGAGAATACTCCCCGGCTGTCGACCTTACGTACGATCAAGTTATCGATGCTTGCGAAAGCATTACAGGTCTCAAGGCTAAGCCAAAGAATACGACTCCCGCAAATGGTGCGATGCCGCCTATAGGGATCTCGTGCTCGGCGTCGAATAAGAAGACCCTTAACGACGAGGTCACGCAGCCGTGGAACTTTTGTAAATTTTGGGAGAAGGTGTAAGTGTTATGCCACAATTCGGCCGTTACCTGTTTTAACATGCGCTACTGTAGAACGCCTTCGACGAGACCGACTTCACCATTCTCGAACCTTGGGCCATACGCACTGTATGAAGCCTGCGCATGTTACAACGTTGCTCCTACTACTACGATATCGACAATCAAAACCCATACGACTACAGCAGCCAAGTCGTCTACAGCAGCCAAGACGTCTACAGCAGCCAAGACGTCTACTGTTAAAATCTCTAGCACTTCAACCAGTCTAGAGAAGTCAACATCTACTGCGAAAATCTCTAGTACTTCAACAACAACCTCAAAGAAGACGACCTCAAGTACGAAGACATCTACCGCAAAATTATCCACTATTGCAACAAGCTCTATAAAGACGACACCCGTTGTAGCAAACGCTACTACTACGGTAAGCTTCAATTCGACGATGCCTACCGCTTCGACTTTCAAATCTTCGTCAAGCTTCATCTCGATGATGCCTACCGCTTCGAGTTCCAACACTTCATCGAGCTTCATTTCGATGATGCCTACCGCTTCGAGTTCCAA
>JAOTQK010001546.1:0-25776 GCA_025642025.1 Rhododendron ferrugineum | reverse complement strand
CCTATAAAATAATATTCAAAAATTTATTGATATTTTTCTAGATTTTTTTGAGATCCGGAATGAGGCCAAACGCGATTATCCCTGCACGGATCCCTGCAAAGTGTCCCTGCTCTTAGTATTTTTGTTAAGATATTCATCCGTTGGGACGAGATTGTCATCTCTTGCGTCAGTGGTACAAATCCAACAGTTAACAGACGAGACCCCACAAATCCGCACACTTTTATCCAACGGCCGGCGTACTTCCCAACGCTTCACGGTCTCCATCCTCCACAGCGAGAGAAGAGACCACATCCACTACCCACCACCGAACCAAATACAGTATATATTCCTTCTTCTTCTTCTTCTCTCTCTAAACTCGATCGACGAGAATCACCGCAACACAACAACAATGGCGATAGAACTCCACAAACCCCCAATCTAGTCCCCTGTAATCCCACTATACTCATCAACCAATGGAGTCCGAACTCAAAGACCTAAATCCCAAATCCCACCAACCCGACCCGATCGACGACGGCTCCTCCGCCAAGGACGACCGCCCGCTCCTCAAACCCGACGCCGCCGCAGCCGTCATCCCCCCGCCGCCCGTCTCCGCCGCGACCATCGAGGAGCTGGAGAAGAAGTTCGCCGCGTACGTCCGCAGCGACGTGTACGGCACCATGGGCCGCGGGGAGCTGCCGTGGACGGAGAAGTTGCTGCTCGGAATCGCGTTTTTCACTTTGCTGCCGGTGCGGATGGCGGTGGTGATGACGATACTTGTGGTGTATTACTTGGTGTGTAGGGTTTGCACGATGTGTCTGGCGCCGAACAGGGAGGACGGCGCCGGGCAGGAGGATTATGCGCACACGAGGGGGTGGAGGAGGGCCGTGATTGTTCGGGCCGGGAAGTTTTTTTCCAGGGCGATTCTTTTCGTTCTAGGGTTTTATTGGATAAATGAAACGTATCAGTTCAATGATCAGGTACATGGATTGATGTTTACATTAACTCCTTTAATCTAATTAAGGAAGACCAATTCAACTTCAGAAAGATCAATTACGTCTCCAAATGAATCAGATAAGATAAGGGCAAAACCAAGATAAAGAGCAAATTTGAGAGAGAAGCCTTATTGCTACATTTGGAGATGTAATTGATCTTTCTGAAAGTGAATGGGTCTTCATTAATGAGATGAAAGCAGTTGGAAAATTACGCTTTTAGCTTGTGTTCATTACTTGTGATGTGTATGATTAAGGTAATACTTCCTAGATTGGTAATTTTCCCTAATTAGGATAAGGGAATTACTTTGCCAGTGTTATTGTCCTTGTTGTTCCTTCATTGGTCCCTTTTGGTTGGATTTCGGTATACTAGTAGTTTTATGATCAGTTTGATATGGTTATTACTAGGGGTGAGCATGGGTCGGGTTTGCTGCCCACCCGCCCTCCGACCCAATCCACTTCAGGTTTGGAAGATGAGCACCCAATTTCGATCTGTGTACTGTCAAAACCCGATATGAATCAGGTATTTGGATTCGGTCGGATTAGTCAGGTTGACATATTCCTCTTCCTTTCTCTCCGACGACCAAAAATTACAGAGCTGTAGCAGTCTACTCCCAGAAAACAAAAACAAAATCACACTGCAAAGAAATGGAAAGCAAGGGGGATTTGTTTCCACGATGGAAGGAGAAGATAAAAGTGAAGGAAGGAGAAGGTAAAAGTGATAAAGGGGAAGGATTCTGTGGTGAGCTTTAGGGTTTCTGTGAGGTTCAAGGTGAGAAGCTTTGATATGTTTTGTTTTCTTATTTGTCGAGTGAGTGAGAGAGAGGGAAGAAGAGTTAAGAGGTTACCTGTACGTTGAAAGTCCTAGATAAGGCCTGCTGTATGCCAAAGAGATGAGGGTAATCCCAGTAGCAAATAGAACTACACCACATGGAAGGGAAAATACTCATGGAGTATAAAACACTGTTGGTCGATTTGGGTGAATGCGGATTTGTTCGGCTACAACCCGCCACCTGTCCGAAAACCGAAAAAACTCTGAAAATACAACCCGTACTCAATTGCTGAAGCTTTCTAAACCGTCTGACAACCTTCGGTATGCATCGGATTGGTCGGTTTCATCGGGTTACTCGGTTCCTTGCCCAACCCTAGTTATTACACCTATCTGTGCGTTTTTTTTTGGCCTGTATAAAAAGGGTGGAGGAGGGCCCCTAGGTGTAATCATAGAGACTCTGGACCTGCGGCGGGCCCAAGAAGGGACCAAAGACCTATACTGCTATAGCTTCTACCGCCCCACCAAGAGCTAGTTGAAAACACAACCGCGCTTCACAAGAGGTCAAAGTACGAGGGGCGTTGATAGCACGACTCGAACCTTAGACCTCTTGACCACCCAAACCACTTGGGAGTGAGCCTTGAACCACTAGACTACCACCACCCTTGGTGGTATCTATGCGGGTTGTGCATGTGCTTTATTTTCGATTAGTTACTTTTTTCTTTCTTTTCTTTTTTCCTGTATTATCTTTTCCATTTCCAGGGTATGCCCCTTATAATTATTCATATTCGCTTAACCTCTTTTTGTATATTTCAAGCTTAATACTCTAAGAAAAGTATGACGCGACATGCAGATTTTACCAGAGGTTGTGTCGTGAGATGATTTTCCTTTGGTTAATGCTATGTCTTCTCTATGGCAGTTGAGGCAAAAACACTGAATTTTGACTCCTTTTTTTGTGTGTGGCTCTTTCTTCTTTCCAATTGATCAGGCTGAGTGCAAAGATATATCTGAAGAACCTGAAAGGCCTGGAGTTATCGTATCTAACCATGTCTCGTATTTGGATATATTATACCATATGTCTTCCTCCTTTCCAAGCTTTGTTGCTAAGGTGCTGATTCACTTTGCTGGATTAGATAATCTGTTCTCATATGATTTTGCTTGCTTAAGAACTGTTTGAATTTATTTCAAACCTTCAGTTCTGGCACTGACACATTTCTCTGATGGTTCTGTGGTCTTAACCCTGGATTTTTCGCTGAAGAGATCAGTGGCTAGACTTCCTATAGTTGGTCTCATCAGGTTGGTTAACCCAATATCATTTACTCAGTAGTTCCTTTTAGCACATTGCATTATGCTAAATATATCAGTTTTCCAAATCCTGGTTCATTAGCTACTTCCACTTAATTGAATGAGTGGTGGTCTGTGCGTTATAATTTGTACAAGTTCATATTTTCAGTTGGATGACACTTGAGAGTGCAATATCACAGAATAAAGATGTTTTTCGTGAATGTGAATAGATGTTAAATTCAATTGTTAAGAGCGTAAATTCCAGCCAAGCGGTCCTTTGTTTTTTGTTTTTTTGCTTTTGCAAGAATGATATGTCTTGTGATAAGAGTCTGTAGAACAATTTATGCTATGTTATCATGGCTTAAGTTTCTTTTCGTCATGTGATTTGTTAAACATTTATTCCTTACATCCTCCTTTATTGCTTTCTGCAGCAAGTGCCTCGGTTGTGTGTATGTCCAGCGTGAGTCGAAGTCATCCGATTTCAAGGGCGTTTCTGGTACTTAGATCTATTATGTCTATGGGTAGCTAGAATGTTGACGACGGATAGAACAAATATAGTACCTTCCTGCAATTTATTTTTATGTTTCTTTCTATATTGCTATCTGCAAGAATTGTTTCAAGCCTGAGTGGACATACCAAAGAAGAATAGGATTAAAGCCAAAGTTCACCCTATGCTACTCTTACCTCACTCACTGTATTAGTTAATAGAGAAATTGCATTTTATTCCACTTTCAGAACTATAAACTTATTGTTTTCTTAAATGAAGATATTGTGCAAGGGGAAGTAAATGACCATTATTTGGCTTCAATGCCTGGGTATGATATGGGACATTGGACAGCGATGCTGGCATGATTTTCGTGATAGGAGATATGATGCAGCTAAGATGCGACTTTGCTTGATTCATGTAACACCTGTAGAAGTTACGAGTAAATAATGTTAGTTGTCCTGTTCGGTTGATCATTATTGAGATGCGTTGTGAAAACGTATTGGGGCATCTTATTGTTCATTCCGATTTCTGTTCCTTTTCCTGCCATTAACATTGAGATGAATGAGTTATGTAAATTTACGGAGGGGCTCAGGGGTGGTGTGGCCATGTCTAAATTGGACAAGGGGCTTCTGCAGTTCTTGCCCTCATCATATATGGGGGAGAAAATATGAGAACATAAAACTGCTTTTGATTCCCTTGTATTGAGATTTTGTATGGTCGTAATGAAGCAATTAGGACATATTTTCTTCTTACAAAGCCTTTTATACAGTCTTTTACCTTCTTTTCCCCCCCTTTTTGGTGCGACTTAAGGCATGTCTTTTACTTCTTAAGCATATTGCCTCGTAATGAACTTCTGCTTTCTGTTCTTGATTAACAACCACTGAATCAGTTATTTCATTTTATTGCAAGAGGAGTGTAGCTGATGCTTTGATTCCATGGTGTTGCTTGCAGGCATTGTGAACGAAAGAATTAGAGAAGCTCATCAGGATAAGTCCGCTCCAATGATGATGCTTTTCCCAGGTTACTCTCCGATTCAATCAGTAAACTGGTGTCTCTGTAATGCCTTTTTGTTTATTTTCTCCCAGTAACTTTATTTGTTTTGCTAACGCGACTGCTCTGACTATTTTTTTAAGGACATCACAATTATTTGCAGATATTATTCACAACAAATTGCAAGGAATATGTGCATATACTATGAAGAAATTAAATATATTGAAGAATTTCATAGTTAACTCATGTCTGGTTGGTAGAAAGAGGGCCCTTACTGTGACTTGTTTCCCTGGTGGTACATAGAAGCTATAAATTGCCACACCAGTCGAATTCCCAAAGTATCGACCATGTAGTACTAGTAGTATTGTTAGACCAATCTACTTCCAGATTTATCCAGTAGTTATTGTTAAATTGATCTTGTTCCCTTTGTTGTTCGGTATTACTTGTGAGTCTCATGGGAGTTAAATCTATTAATTTTGCCCACTGTGTCGTTGAATTTATCCAAGTGAATGAGACATCTGTTGTTGAACGCTAGTTATAGCTTTTACCTGGTTTCTCTCATCCGCATTAGTGTGGAAGGTCCATCTTAGTACTTGTAATGAAAATTTTGTAAAGCAAAGGAGCAATGCACTCTTGTTCTATATAATCTGTAAAGTTGCACTAAAGTTTATGTACATGCGCATTCGTTGTCATCTTTGTAAATATCCAGCGATTAGTTTGTCTGTTTAAGTAAGATTTAGCTATTTAATCTCTCATATTTTTCCATATGAGAAGCACAAAACCTATTTAAAGCAATGGATAGAATTCTTTTTTTTGCTGTTTTTATCATACTCTGGAATTCAGTAGTTGCAGCTTAATTAGATCCATGTATCTTTCACATACTTTTGCTAAGTGCTGCTGTTTTAGTTGTATAATTGCTTCTGGTTTCCATAGAGGGCACAACAACGAATGGTGACTTCATCCTTCCCTTTAAGACTGGTGCATTTCTTGCTAAAGCTCCAGTGCTTCCAGTGATTTTAAGATATCCATACCAGAGATTTAGTCCTGCCTGGGACACCATATCTGGGGTGAGTAGTTCTTTAGCGGTACAAGTTAGTTTGAACTCTGCGAAATCCAGACAATGGAAGCTGAGTTTATTTATTTTGCATTAAGCTTTCTATCTGAAACGAAGTCAGAAGTCTGTTGGTCATCACATGATCATGCTTCTGTTTGCGCTTGAATTTAACCCCAAATCAGTTATGTAAATTGTAGGACTTCGTCATTTTGTCCTTGGATTTCTTTTACAGTTTCAATATGTATCTCTTTTGTAGGTGCGCCATGTAATTCTTCTTTTCTGTCAATTTGTAAACTATCTCGAGGTTATGTGGTTACCTGTCTACTACCCTTCGCAGCAAGAAAAGGACGATCCAAAACTTTATGCTGACAATGTTCGAAGGTTGATGGCTAGTGAGGTATGCCTTTCCCTTGAGTTTATTGTTATGACTTATGAGAGTCGATCAAATGAATATAGTCATGTTACCTTCCTACTTCGCTAGCATTTGTGCCCGTTCGATGCACGGGATAAAAAAAACTACATTGGTTTTTTCGGCCCCGTGCATCGAACGGGCACAACGCTAGTTGATAAAAAGATAGTTTAACATTTTCTTTAATCTCATGCTCGATGCACGCTAGCATTGGTCTTATTATATTGTAAGGGAGGCACTTGCCCACAAGCAATCTATTCCAACCTGAAGCAAAGTTTTGCCTCATATATAAAATCTCAATTGAATGTCAATTAAGGCAGAAATGAAAAACTACTGATTTTGAGTTTCCGTTTGAAAAACCTGCTGTCAGATTTAATTGTCATGGCAACTAGTTTCATATGCCGGTCTATTTTTTTGCAGGGTAATCTTACAATGTCAGATATTGGTTTGGCAGAGAAACGAATATACCATGCTGCTCTCAACGGTAATAATCGCCTGCCTAGTGTTTTGCATCGGAAAGACGAGTGATAATATCATGGCCTCGCTCTCAAAAGATATCTAGATCCAGTTTGGTTTCTTAGTGCCCTTGGTATTTTCTTTTGAATATACAGAGGGTTGGTTATCCCCATTATGTTCTGAAACAAAACCAACAAACATTGGTGTGCTGTTAACACACTTGTAATGTTATAAACTTTAGTACCATGCCATTTAGTGGAGTGCTGCCTCTCTGTTCTTGAATTGTGTGTTTTGATGTTTTATGCATGCCCGCTATTCTTGATTTACGTGCACTAGAACCCATGTAGGAGGAATGAGCATGTGTTAATCTGAAAATCTCTCTTTCGTGTTCATGCAGGTTTCTTTTGCCAACAGTAATTCAGATTCGTCATATGTATAGTCGTATAACTTTATTATTTCCGAACAGAAATGTTGAATTGTTCTATATAGAAATTTCTCTTGATCGCACACTACTCTTGTTGTATCATGTTAATGGAAGTTGTACGTGTCTAGACTTTTGATTGCTTTGGAGGTTGGTCTCGACTTTTGATTACTTCAGAGGCTGGTCGCATTTTCGCAAGGCTGGACTGTTTCTGCATTTGATTTTGGGGTGACGGAGATCCAGACAGTACTATTCGGGAGGAAGTGGCTCGTGTAACTGCACGAGCTGCTCCAGCAGTTTAACAATAGATGTGTTTAACAACTTTTGATTACTTCGGAGGCTGGTCGCATTTTTGCAAAGCTGGACTGTTTCTGCATTTGATTTTGAGGTGACGGAGATCCAGAAAGTACTATTCGGGAGGAAGTGGCTCGGGTAACTGCACGAGCTGCTCCAGCAGTTTAACAATAGATGTGTTTTAGGATGCATACTTTTGGGTTATCTCATGACTTCATTCCCCGACGAGATATACATTTTTTTCATTTTTGCAAAGTCAAAAGCTACTTACGGTGGAGAAAAGCGAGGGGATTATTGGTGAAATTCAGTATCACTTTTCCTTGTAATCAAATTCAGTATCTCTCTCTCTCTCATATTTTCTTGTAGGACTGTTTTTGATCTCTTTCATCATCTTTCATTGCTCCGGAAATCTGCAGAGAATCAAGAGACCAGTACCCTCATTAGGTTGTGTACTTGCCATCTTTTGATTTCTCTTTCTGCGAGGTTTTCCTTTTCTTCATTTTTTTCCCATGTACATAAATACATCCAACCGATCTCCCGTCAAACAAGTAAGAACAAGAATTTCGGCATTTACACACTTCTCCCAATACTAGGAGAAACCTTCAAAGTTTTCTCATTTGAGAAATTTCACAAACACACACACACATAACTGTTATCTTCATCCTCTTACCTTTCGTTTAGTAAACCATTTTTAGACTTTATTTTTTCCCATAGAGGTGAGCAGCCTTTTAAGGGTGACCGCAGAAATAAGGAAGACCTCGACAACTGCATTTGCCGGATTGATACGGAAGATAGACAGCTGAAGGAACTTTTTAGCTTTCTCTTGTCGCTAGAACATTCTTCATCAGAACTTGGATTGTGTTGCGAAACAGAATCGTTGAATGATTCAGGTAGTACACAGTGGAAGCTTGAACCTAGCAGGATACAAAACAGGAAGGAAAAACACTTAAAATACATTAACTTAATGTAATATCATGTTACATTATGGATAGAATTTTTGATAGATCGTCCCACCCGTCATTGCGAGGGCAAAAATGATTTAAGCAACGATTTTGTTTACTCAACAAAATGTCATTTCTTGTTATCATTTTTTAATGATTCATTGTCATTCAACTGGATTTCATAATCCGAAAGAAAATATGCATTCTCGATCTAAACAAATTACAAATTAGCGGAAGATTTGCTAGAGTCCTGATCCAACAGATATTCTTAGTCAATACGAGATTCTCGGGAGATATAGAAAGAGATACGCTATATCTACGGTTTCTATATTGCTTGTTGTGTATTTTGATTTGACACTGATTCTGTAATCCCAACGAAAATGACCTTCAGCCACATCCCCACCAAAGTACCTAACACATAAAGAAGAAAGGAAGAGGCCTACAAATAGAGTCATGAAATACATCCAAAGGCAAACAAAAACATAACTCTCCGGAAAAAAAGGTCAAAGACATTAAAATTTCCTAACCCTGGTTTCTCGAATCCAAGTCTATGCTCACTGACGGACAGAAGAAAACATAGCAAAGATTAACTAAGGTAAAAGGAAAAAAGGGTTCTTCAAGATAAATGCAGCTGCAAAATCACATACAGATTTTGGTTTACGTGGTAGAACAAGTGCTCATGAAATTAGCTACCATTTTTTAGTACAAATAAATAGCAAATCGACTTAACATACTTTGAACTTTGAAGTCTGTCTCCAAGTTACTATCTTATCAGGGCAAGAAATGGATTGTGCAAGATGCTATTCTGAAAGTCGAAACGAATAACTTGTTCGGAAGTCAACACAAGTGGCCAGCACAATTTATTAGGGATTCTTTTGTTCATGTTCACCGACAAAAATCCTTTGGTGGATTGATAAAGAAAGCGTACCTATTTCAGCCAGGCGATTTACCCATTTCGGAATCGGTTTCCTAGTCAGCCTGTAACAAACGTCCTTGCAAAAATGGTTGCAGTTCTTGGCAATCAAACTATACGTATTGCCATAGTAGTTTGAAGAGTGGTACTCCATGAACTCCCTAACCTCGAGTGCATCCAAGCATGTAGTGCCAATAAGTACAGACTTCCGAAACTTGAAGCCTGGACATTGCCGAGGTTCAACTTCAAAGACGCCACTGGATGGAGAGTCATGAGCTCCAAAGGCATATTCTGCTCCGTGAACTGAAATATGCATGAATGGAAGTAGTGGGAGAACACTTAATTCATCTGAATATAAAGGAAAATCTTTGAAAGAAACAGTCAGTCTATATCTATTTTTTGCAGGGGGGCACAACTTATCTGATGCCCAGCTGTAGGGCCACGAGAGGCACCAGAGCACATAAGCTAGAAAATAAAACCCGAAACACAGGAAAAACAAAAGTTCAAAGGCGACTTTACCTTCCACGCCAGAGTGAAAGATGCCAAATCCAGCCCAATAAATGTAGCCATTCACGGGTGTTAAATCATAGACATTGAGATATACTGGTGTATCGCCTGCATCATCAGTATCTGGTTTGACTCTTGGAAATATGCAGAAATGTAGCCATCCTTTCTTTGGCCCAAATCTCATGTTTTGTCAAATCGTGAGACCGCCAGTTACTCAAGGCTAATCGTAACCTGTTACGCATGGGAAAATCCAATACAACGTAAAACAATCACAGTGGAGGACAGAAAAGAAAGATGTGAGAGCGAGAGAGGTTAACTCTCCCCTTACATAGTAGCTATTAATACGAGGTCTCTGCTGTACACCGGTATAATGCCAAGGATAACCTAACTCAAAAGAAACTAATCATAATAGTAATATCTGTAGGCTTTCGCTTCTCTACATAGATGTGTATCACAACAAGCATATATAAACTTTCACCCAGAAAATATACAATAGCCTGCATATTACTCTTAGCACGTGTGTATTATGTATATGCTACATCCTCCGCACAGGAATTAGTCTTGTTCGAAAGGCAATGGACGCAACAAGATCCCTGCGTTAGAGAAAAGACAAATATAAAATTTCATCCTTTTTGTAACTGTGGTAACTGCATAAATTTTCTTGAGTGCTTCCAAATCAAGGAGCATAAGCAAAGATCTGACTAGATTCCAATGGAGAAACGTTGGTAACTAAACAAACACCATACTTTGCAGGGTTTCCTATGTATTAGGACAGATTACTATTTCATGTTTTTTTTACTTCAATCTATGTTTCTAATTCTCATATTGAAGGCTTTGAGTTCCCTGTGTTAACTCCCTATTGGACAAGAATGGTTTTACAGGAGTTCTCCTAAGGATATAATAGGGTATTTTCATTCTTGAGAGGGCTGACAATTCCAATATATAAGAGTCAAGCTTGAGAGTAGCTTCTTTGTACATTAAGCTAAAAGGTTATGTTGGTCTGCAGGGCTGGCCCCGATGTTTCGGTTGCCCAAGCCCGACAATATGCTTTGTTGCCCACTACCAAGTCATACAAAACAAAACAAAAAAACATACAAGTACAAAAAAAAAAAAATCAAAGTTACATTATTCTTTTAGTTTGAATATCATCCAAAAAATCAACATCAAAATGGAACCCTGGTTATAATGCTTTAAGATTATCGTGATCTGATTCAAAGAAAACTTCTCTTTGCATTTTTTAAAGCAAATTCTTCAATTGAGTTGTCGTACTTTACTTATCCAAGAACTCGGGGTCCGTTCCGCTAATTTGTGGTTTTTTGGCTTTTTAGTTGATATATGCAAGGAGAATGACCTATCTCAAAAAACGTAAAAAGTAAAAATAATAATAATAATAACCCAAAAATGCTCTTAGTGGAACTCTATTTATTTTAGCTAATATATTGAAAGAGTTATTTTTTTCAAGAAAATAAGAAAGTTTGCTTCATACTTTAACTATGATTTGTGTGAAACAAATAATAATCAGTGTTAGCTCGCTCGATTTATTTTAATTATGAGTTCTTTTTATAATAAAATGTAAGAACATATCACTTGCATGTTAGTGTGAGAGACCACGATGCCAAGCACTACTCTGTGTTACTTAAGATACATTTTTATATTTATATCTAATATAATGGTCTGCAGTCTACCCGTCCCAACGCTATTGACTATTAAGGTTCGGCACTGGAAAATGCCAAAGTGTCTGCTTGGCCATTATCTCATCGATACTCCCGAATTATCTAAACAAGACAAAAAATAAAGAGCTCATAATTATCTAAACAAGTTTCCGACTGAGGAAGGTTGGATAGAGTCAATAGCTGTACCAAAAAATATGTTTCTAAACAAAGAAATAACAAATACAGAAGATGTTAAACATATCTACCGTTAGTTACCTGATACAGGTTGACCTCTGCTTACTCACATGGTCACAGGTTAATTCCAACTGAGGAAGGTAGCATATGATAAGCCAATTCCAACCATGCCCTTACTCCGGGCATTCTTCAGTCACCTAAAAGGCTAAAAGAGAAAACTAAGTTAAGTAACTGAAGTAAGTTGGCACTGACAACATATATGCAGCATCCGAACTTACAGAAGAAAAAAGTGTAGAAACTTCAAGGAAAGATCCTGAAGATTCTCTGGTTTCTCCATCTTAGGAGACAGCACAATGTTATTTTTTCAGTTTTCTACTTCAGCATGAATTTTTCACCCGAGGGAAGTTCAGTCTTTTATCATGTTGCAACTCTGAAATTTATTCAAAACTCAAGATGTAGTTAAGGAGGCAACACATTCCTCAAGTAGTTGATTTGTCTACTATAAATGCAGCTTGCTACTCGATGACTTAGACTATGCATCGTGTTCTTCCTATTCAGTGGGAAGGACAAACTCAAAAAACGAATTAGTTTCATGCATGTCATCTCTTCAAAATCTCTCAATTTAATGCATAAAAGGCCTGCAATGAGAGTAGTTAGCCTTTGGGAGGTGCTGCATATAAAACTAGAGGCTGTTTAAACAGTGTATCCTTCAGAATAATCGTCGGAAAAAACAGACCAAATACTTACTTTTAAAGCTGGGGCAGGAGAGAGATAGAGAAAGAGACCCAAAGTCAAAACCTCAAAACAAATCCTTATTCCAACTATTTGGAGTTGGCAAACAGATACATTTGGAACAATATACTCAACCATATTGAAATAACTAAGAATCTTGAGAATTGAAAAGATCCTGGGGATATCCTCTGCACCCAACTTCATCTTTACCAGTATTCCGATGCATCTTCGGCCACTAGATCGCGAGGAAATCTTGAGAAACAAAAATATTTCCGTGTGATCAAATGGCCGGAAATGCACTGAGATACGGGTACATGCAAGATTGGATGAGGATTTGAGCTCCATCCCTACCCCTCAAATCTATACCCAACTTCGCATACACTGGTATTCAATGCATTTTTGGCCATTAGATCACATGAAAATCTTGAGAAATGTAAAGATTCCGACATGATCCAATGACCAGAAATGCATCAGAATCCCCGTGTCGAACAGAGGATTGAGCTCCATCCCTACATGCAAGGTACACTGAGTCACTGACCCACAGGCCACAATACCCTCTATGTTTATTTGTTTGAATTGAAGCAGAGAACCACTAAAACTAATATTATTTCCTCATAGGCGAAAGTCGTCAAGGTTAGATTGGCAAAGCAGCTTCAAACACGAACGAAAGTTTAAGATCTATTAACTCAACATGTAATACACTAATACCCCAACCCCAAGGGGTCGTTGGCTCATTGCAGTGGTTAATCAACTCGCCTCGGCGGGGCTTACCACCCCAAGGTCACAGGGTCGGTTCCCCTCAGCAGCGATTTGTCCTTGGGATCACCTCACGTCACGCAAACGTGTGGAAAGGGCTGTGGTGGGACTGGAAAGATTAGTCCGGTTCATCGGGACAGTCTTTATTACTCAAAAAAAAAAACACGTAATACCCCAAACCACGAATTTTGCTAATCCATGACAAAAACGAAAACGGATTTCCAGCAATTTGCCAGGATATGAAACAAGCTGCAACGTATGATAGGCCAAGAGAAAAAGGATTAGCTTCAGATGCTTGGAGAATTCAGAATTAGAACACAAATTGTGAAGTTATTTGCAACAAGAGGCCAGAAAACCCAAGAAAACAAAACATAGGAACAAAACTATCAAAAGACTGTTCATAATCGGAGATCAAAAACTCCAATTGCAAAACCCATAAAGTGGACGGGTTCCTGACCCTTCTCAAGTAGTAAATAGGGGACACCCATATCATAAAAGAACAAGGGAAGTGTGTGTGTGTGCGTGGGTGAGAGAGAGAGAGAGAGAGTACTCACGGAAGCTAAGAGGATTGCCATTTAAAGGACGTCTGGAGGAAAATTTAAGCCTCCTTTCTCCACCAGAAACAAAAACTGCTCTGTTTCTAAGACACTGAACACAAGCCTCCCAGATTAACAACTGCTAATTTTGAAGCCCACGCGTGCTCTGATGCTCTCTACAGAAAGGATGATAAATATTACTAAAAGAAAAGGAAAACGCAGTTTCAGAGAGTTGAAACGCTATTTGCTCTCTCTCTCTCTCTCTCTCTCTCTCTCTGCTTTTATCCGCTTCATCCTGTCCGAGCTCTGAAATTCTTGTTTTTTCCTTATTTGTTAGTGACGACGATGGCGTTTTAGGAATTTAAAATCGGGTTTAGCGCAGTTGAAACTTGAAACAGTCCAAACACGATGGTGTTTTAGGGATTAAGTAGAAAAAATGTACATAATTTAGGGGATAAAAAGAAAAATCGTGGAAAATCGTGCATTTTGTACGGAAAAAAAATGTATAAGCATGATTTTTTTTTTCAAAAATTTTCACAAGTTTAAAGATTTCATTGAGAAGAAAGAATTGGCGTAAATATTTTTAAAAAGACTTCTCATAGACATGTTATTTTTTGCGTGTAAAATGAAAGATTTTTCTAAATGGATAAGGAATTTGGGATAGATGGAGTATTAGTATCAGATAGTGAAACACATTTATGTTAAAAAAAACGTTTCAATACTTGTTCAAAACTCATTTTTTACATACAATTGTGTTTCGAAAATATTTCAAACGATAATCAATTAACATGCTTTGGGTGAGGCTGATATTTTTTAGAAGTTTTTAAAAAATGACCGATCTTGATGCTCATAGGGTCTTGTTGTTTAGGTGCATGTAGTCCGCATCTTAAAAGACATGTCTATCCCACGCTTAAAAGACATGTCTATCCCACGAAATCCCTCCGAGAGAGTGTCCAGATCGTTATATTTTTCGTACAGATACCCAACATGGAATTTCACTACCTTAAGACCGTTATAGTTACGGCTGCCATTTTTCTGAGGCTTCGATCACCAGCTCCTCTATCATTAGATTGCCAACTAAATTCACATACTATCAATTTATTTTGTTATCCGCACCTTAATTAATTTTGGAATCACATCCTCAGTTAACCAAGGGTGAAGGGTTCAATTAAATCGAAATAAATATCCATATTAAACGGCCTCCGTAATACTAATTAATACCAGCACCCAAGAAGACCAACAACCCCTTTGGCTTTGTTTTACAGTTTCATTAATCAATTATATTAACTGGAGTAAGGACGATATTGTCCCTGACCAACCTGGCTAAAGTAATCCATGGAGTCTCATCATTTAGATTTTTCTTATTAGTTGATGATATCATGCACAATAAGAGTAGTATCACTTTTATACTATTATTTTTTCGACGGTCGGGGTATCCGGGTCAGGTTACCTGCAGCTCAACTAATTTCACCTCCAGTCCGGGCAAAGGCAAAGTTATCCACACTAGGACTACAGACTAATTTCATCTCCGCTCCGATCAAAGGCAAAGGCAGAGGCAAGGTCATTCACACTGGGACTACAGAATTCACGAGAAATTACTTTCTTTCGACATGAGGTCAAGAATCGAACCCTAATTAATTGTGTGGGGAGCAAACCTAAAACCTAGCTGAGTAACCCTTTGGGGCTCGCTGTTATATCCAATATCGATTCCAACTGAGGCTCCATTCCGTTAATGTTCTTTTTTTTTTTTAATACTTATTTTCTGTTTTACGAAACTGGTCATTCTCTCATAATATATAACTTTTTATTCAAAAAAATACTTAATTAAAAAACAAGTATTTATTTCACTCAGCGGAACGGGAAAATCTCCACAAAGGCACCACAAACAAGAATCACTAATTTCTGACGTACCCAAAAAAAAAAAAAAAAAAACAAGAATCACTAGACAGCCTGCCTGCACGATGATGTATCTGGCCCGAATTGAATCATACGCTGGAACTTGCAAAATACAGGTTGGAAACACTCGCACACTGAAGAATCGAATCGAGTTCTATCCAACTTTTCCAATGACTTAAAAAATGAGTTCAAAGTGTAGGATTTTTATTGCAGAGCCCAAGGGCAACGTTAAGGTATGGGATTCAGGGTTTTGCTCTCTTTTAGTCCTACTAAGGTTAGGTTGGAAACTTTTTAGGTGCGATCAATTTCGTGTTAAAGTATCCAACTTCAAACTAATTGACAAATAGTGGAGAGGCCGCCAAAGCTCATATACTAGTTTTGGAGAACATATTTAACCGATGTGGGACAAATCCCAATACTCCCCCACACGTGCGACCCCTGACTCGCACGTGAAGAGGTCAACAAAGGATCCAGAACACACGGATCACAATGAAATAAAGTGCAACTATGACACAAATAAAGGAGAAAAGCCTCCGAAACCCTAGCTTTGATACCATGTTACACGGTCTTGGGTAGAACTCACTTCAAAAGCTAGTTATTGAAGTGAGGGTGCCCTCACGCTTATATTCTTCTTATTACTTTGGTACCCAAGCGATGTGGGACTTCGCTTCACATTTCGTTGACGCTATGCTCCAGCTTCAAGTGGGACTTTAGCTAGTGGGCGGAGGGTTTATCGTCTTCAAGTTTAGTCGAGGTCGATGTGCACATAAGCTGGCTTGGTGTTATGGAAAAAAGTGTTTCATTGCAGTTTTCGGCCTTAATCTCCGAAAAACTACGGCCACCAACAAGTTGAGACCGATTGTCCACCGACGGCTACACAAGGCCCACTCTGTGTCCCGCACGGAAAATCCGAGCCGTTCAATAATTTTTTTAAAAGTATCAGAGTGGGCCCGAGCAAAATCAGCTCGATCCGATATGTGTAGGTGCTCCATCTAATCTTCCCATTTTTCATTAAAATTAATTTTCGTGCGGCACCCAAATTGGGTCCTGTGTGGCCGTCCGTGAACAATCGGTACTCAACTGGTTGGTGACTGCAGAAGGATTCCTTAATCTTAGTTGCTGCAACATCTTCTTCAGACAAAAAGTCTGAGAACACAACATCAAACACAACCTCTCGCTTGCATGCGGGGCCCACACGCACTAGTTGTGTATGTATTATGTAACATTTCTCTGGGACCCCATGGGCTCGTCGTCCCCATCATTGATAATATATAGCAGTTTTCTAATGCTGCAGTGTTATTATAATGCAGAAGAGTGTACAGCTACTGGTGTCTAGTGGCCGGTGCTCGTCGTCCCCATCATTGATAATATATAGCAGTTTTCTAATGCTGCAGTGTTATTATAATGCAGAAGAGTGTACAGCTACTGGTGTCTAGTGGCCGGTGCTTTTGAAAATGCTTCCACGAAGATCAAGTTTTTTCTTCTTCTCTTTTCTAATTAGGTATCCGACATAATGAACTACCTAATTTGAAAGATTAAAATTTTATCATCTACCAACGAGAACCCCAAATAAAGTCGGAATAAAACTCCGTATGAACTAGATCAACACAAAAATTAACAGCACGCAAATGAGAGTCGAACTCTTGACCAAAAGCTTTCCGAGGCTCCTGATTGTCAAACGACTACCGTTATGCCAACACTAGAGTAATCGTGCTGATATATCTTTATCACAAATGACTTCTTTAATTTGCAAGAGTTGATCCGTGGATATTTTTCACATTTGTAGCTGTATTTTGCTTACTTTTTTATATATTCTGACCAAAAAAATAATGTAGAAATTGAGACAGACAACAGTTGTTCAATCATGCCAGACCAAATTAGAAAAAGGTCTACCATAGTACCATGTCATCTCCCATAAAAGTATTGTGACAAAAATACCACAAGAATCTTCAGTTTCACCAACTAAATTAAGGTATTGAGAGATAAGCTCATACTAGCACTCATATCTTCACCAAGACTATCCCAAGAATATTTCAAGTTGACCAAAGTATGAAGCACAAATACTTCTAATGTATCCTAACCGTACATGTATCCTATTATTTCACACTTACTCATATCTTATCCGCTTCTGTAGTCGTCGCATACTGCATCTGATCCCATACAGGTATCCATGCTTCATACACCAACATATAGTTATCCAAAATGCCAAAGTCTGCAGAATGCTCTCCACAGAAAATTAAAAAGATCTATCAATGATTTTGATCTTAATAGTGTATCAAGTTCTGTCCATTGTGACCAAAAAGCATAAGTTCGGTGGAAGAGTTTTCCTCAGTTACTTTCCTAGTTTACAAAACACTAAACATATAAACGCATATGGGTTAAAACACTTATACCGCAACAAAATGATATTTACACATTTACTTGCCACTACACATATAAACGCATGGTAAAATACGTATACCGCAACAAAATGATATTTACAAATTTACTTGACAATAACAGCGCAGAGACTCCTATTCCCTTTTTGTGCCATCTTGCATCAGAGCATTGAACATTCACATTGTGCCAAGTGAATTGAAATGCTCCCACGCTTCCTGTATTGAGCAAAAAAAGGAAATTAGAAGGGAAAAAAAAAACCTTGTGAAAACTTAAAGAAGAAATATGCTGTTATTATTATGTATGCAAGAAGATGTTGCAAGTTTCTGAAAAAACAATCTCATTGGTGTGAGCTAAGATAACTTGAGAGGGATGACCATATTACTGCTACTTTTAATGAGCTTCGCTGACCAATTTAACATGACTATCGCTGACTGCACAAAGTTCTCGGACAAACAATGTGGGCATCAACTTTTGGCCTTGCAATTCGTATGAAGTCTCCATGGAATAAGTATTGATTACACACTACAGACGGATGAATTATGTTAAGGGCGGAGCAAGCATCTTCTAAAGATAACTTATAACTCTAAAGTAGAATTGCAACTATGAAAGGTCTATATGACTAACCAGTAATGTGGATGGAAGACTAACCAGTTATATTCAGAACATTTATTAACAAATCAGTTCATCTATGGCAGTTCCTCAAAGTCAAAGGTAAACAGCTACCAGTAACAAATCTGTAAATGAATACAATTCACACATCTAAGCATCACATACCTGCAAAACATCAAAAACTCTTTCTGCAACATATTTTTGGTGAGAAGCAGCACCCTTCTGCTGTAGCTTATCTGGGTGTAGACATAGTAAAGCCTTTTGATATGCTCTCTTCACCGCACTTCCTTCAATTATGTCCATAAGAGGCACAGGCTTCCAACCACTCCCAGGCCAAAGAACCTGTTTATGAGTTCCAAACGTCACAAGTTGGAGAGATGAAAGAAAGGGCTTTACAGAATGTAAAAAAGTTATCAATAGTAAAAGAAATGGGCTTTAAAGAAGAAGTTTTTTTTATAACCCAAGTGTCCGGGCCAGCTTAAGTGCACCTCAACTAATCCTGGGGACCAATCCCACCGTCCACTAGCGTAGGCTTTAAAGTTGTTGAATAAGAGAAACCACAGGGAAGAAAAGAGGCATATCAAAGTAAAAGAAATGCTTACATATTGTAAAGTCGACAGCAGAGAGCGAATGTTGCCTTCCTTCCCATTCAACCATTTCCTAATTTTAGCATCTGAAATCTGCATTAGATTCACAAGTATCATTATTACTTCTTTCTGCTGAGATTGAAAGCATGTAGCATGCAACGGGGAAAAAATGTCTACATTACTTTGATATCATCGAGAATATCCCCAGTCTCTGGGTCATCATATAATTCTTCTACCTGTGCATAAAGCAAAGCAAACTAGCTCTTTAGAATTACTATTGCACCCAAAGAATCAAATGGAACTGTAGCTCTGATTCTTTTATGATCATTCATGTACGGATGGTGCACTAAAGTACTCAGTTTCTATGGTTACATATGTCAACGTGTAAATCCCATAGGCCATAGACATAGAATTCAACCTCAAATAACATGCTATGTGTCACGAACACGAAGCACTTAAGACGACCAAGAAAATATAGACTCCCTCCATCTCATACTTTTAGTTCATTACAAAAAGTCCCATCATTCTTCAAGCACTTCCTTGCATAATTTTTTAAGTTACTATTTCGCAGCAAATGAGTAAACAGGAGGCAACAACTTAAACGAAATTTGCAATAAAGGAACCACATACCACGAAGTTCTCTTGGAAGAGGTCATCTATGTTTACATCTGTAACCTTAGGACCATCATGAAATGATTCTGTTAAGAAGACCCAAATAGTTGCATGATAAATCTTGAAAAGTAACTATAACCTTTAAGAACAGTATTTCATCAATTATCCACTTATGAGAAGAAGAAATCTAAAATAAACTGCTTAAAAAATTGACAATGAAAGAACTACTATAGCTTTTCTTAGAATTCTCTTGTGCGCCAGCATCTAAATGTGACTATTACATCTTTTAGAAGTACTCACAAAAAGTATCAAAGAGGATGAAAACCAGAGCTACCCAAACGCCCTACTAAAACTATGCAGAGTGAAAAGGCTTAGACACAGAGAAGAAGCCGATAAACATCACCTATGCAAAGAATCTATTAAAGCCACAATTTGGTCCAAGCCAGGCATAAATAACTATCCCCAATTTCCAGCAGTTCAAAATAGAAAAATAAGTATTCTCAGCCTACGAACAGGCTTCTCAAGGCCCTGGAAAGCCCTCTGTGGTCTCCCTAGATTAGTGCCAAGCATAAAGGAGCCGACCATCATGCTTTCTGCCTTTTGTTTCCCCACTGTACCCACCACCAGCCGAAAAAGAGACACACCCCATCCTGCTAAATAACCCGGTGCAACCCAAAGCAGGTAAACCAACCTCACGGCTCAAAGAGCCACCTACAATATCTAGAGAGAGGTATTCAAGGAAGGTGGTCTAAGAAAACCTTAAAATAAATGCCCTAGTTTTTAAAGGGAGAATTTCAAACGGGTCCAGATTCCAGAATAACACGTAGAATTAGCCCACCCTAATTAAGTATGTTCTACTAGATGAAAGAATTATGCATATTGTAAATAAGTTGTGCAGCTACAACATCTCAAAAATAAATATGATAGAAAAGAATGCTTTATTCATCCACTTTTCGTTTATTTTGAACTTCTCTTAGTCATTTGGCCAATTCACATTTCTCGTTTTCTTGTTTTTACCTTGTTGTGCTTGTTTGTTTGAGCTACATGGATTCCACATCTGGTAGGAAATTGAAATTACTAACCAGTACTTGTTGTGGAGGTATCTTTCTGACCAAAAGAATTTTCACTGGAATTAAAGACTCTGGTCTTTAATGGTGACTGCTGTTTCTCTGACTCCTTGATATTTTTGTCTACCTGAAAAATTACCAATTTTTAAGAAATTCAATTATAACAATGTTATGAATGGAAGGATTAACGTGCACCTAGAAGGACTCAAATGGTATTCGTTGGTATCTGATGCAGAGAAATCTTTTTTTGAATACCATGAATCTATGAGTGGAAAGCCTATAGGCGGTATAGCCATAAGTCAAATGGTATCCCTTTGTTGGCTGGCAGAAAAAGGGGTAAAAGTGAAAAAGAAGGAAATAAGTCAAAAGAAAAATTACCATGACTGCAACATTCGGTGGAGTTTTCATCTTGTTCACATGAACATAATTTGTTTCGTTTGTTTGGGTTGTGAAGGCACTTTCTTTGTCATCTGCTGGGAAAGTTCCTTTGCTTTTCCATCGAGAGCTCTGACTTCGAGTTTCATCATCAATTTTGGGTCTCAAAACAGCTTCTTGGTTAAAAATCTTAACAAAATCTTTAACCTTTCCTTTAGCTCCATTTTGTCCAAGATTGCCTTCAGATTTTTTTTGTGAATCTGGTGAGTGAAGCTCATTCACATGAGTCACTTTTGTTCTATTTAATTTATTTCTTTTCTCATCATGTTTCTGTACATCGTCACGCACAGAAGCATTTGAATCAGATACAGTGGTCTTTTCCAGTTGCTCTTTCCCTTCACACTTTCTACTTATCTCATCATTGCCTGCAGATAGAAAAATGCATTAACTATCTAGCGGTAATGCAGATGATCGACAACCCTGGCTTAGAACTTAAAGTACCTTTCTCCTGAACAGTGTCAGAAAGCATAGAATGCAGAGGCTTCAACTCAGGCTTCTTAGCTTCTTCCTTACTCGTAGGAATTTCTTTTTCTGTACTTCCACGTAAACCTGTCTCAGAAAGAGAATAACATTCTATTTCTTCGCTTCTATCACTCAAGATAGTTTCACCAGGTAAATTTCCGACAATGTTGGCAATCTTGTTGATGGGTTTTGATTCTGACATAGAAAGAACTACTTCCTCAACAACAGCCGATGGTTCAATCCTTCCGTTAGAGCTTAAGCATCTCTCAACCCTCTCTTTTGATTTTGTGCTGTTACCTCCCCTTAGAGGCATAAAAAACGGTACCCCTTTGCTTGCCCATTTGTATATAGAGAAGTGGAACTGACCATTAGTATTTGGAGCTTCTGCAACTTTCAGTTCTTTTTTCAAGTTGCTTCCTATGTCTGTTGACTCCAATTCACCAGATTTCTTCTCATGTAATGACTCCTTGCTCATAACAGAAACTTCATGTGACAAAGGGCTTGGGCGATAAGACTGGCGAATCTCATTTTTCAAATCATCCTCTTCCTGGGAAGCTTCACTTGAAAGTCTAGATAGTGGAGGGCTTGGAGTGTATAGACTGCTTATAGCATTTAAAGTGGGATCCTTGTATCTATGTGGACTGCGACTGCTTGAAGCAGATACTGGAAAGTCTATAGCTTTGGTCAGCTTGGCAGGAAGGCTGGAAATTCGGAAAGCAGTTCATGTGAGGATTGTAATAGGTGTGATCGCTAGAACTTAGAGATACATTGTGGAACCAAACTGTTGCCAGTCTGAAGAAAGCTGCAGTCGCTATGGTACTTGGGAGTGATCAATTAGCAACTAACGGAATTAAGGGGCAAAAAATGTGGAAGTTTTGTGTAATGGATAGAACTTCGAAGAAAACACAAGAATTTTTATGATCTAAATGTAAAAGAAAAGTAAGTGAAATCATAATTTTTGTTGAACTAAGGGGACAACTAAACCAAAAAAACTAGGAGACTAAACAACAGCACAAATTACTATGTAGTGAACATCATGTCAAATCTGCAAAAGATTATTGTTTCAATACCTAGAGTAATACTGCATGCACGTTAGATACTTGAGAAGCCCTAGCACCCCACGTATTTGATACTAATAATGCAGTAAATAAAGCACGCTAGAACACTAGTTCTACAACCCCGCAGTGGGTAATCACCTAGCAACCAGGGAGCTCAGGAAGTCTTTGGTCTGGGTTCGACTCCACCCGCATGCTATCGATTTCCATGTAGGTACAGTCCATAAGAGGCATTGCCCCGGCTAAATTGGGCCCCCCAGAGGAGGACGGTGGGATTAGTCCCCGGATTAGTGGGAAGATACCGAGTTATACAAGAAAAAGGACAACACTAGATCTACTGATTCACCCACTGTGGACACAGCCCACAAATGGCTGCAGTGTTTCACCACGTTGAAGAAGATCCTACAACATATAGTTATGTGCCGAATTCGATAAATTTGGAATTTAACGAGAATCTATCATAGCAATACTAGCAAAGAAAACATAGAAAGAACACAGGGTTCTGCTTATAGAGAAGCTCCAAAGTAATTCTCTGAGGATGATGTTTTGCCAAATTTGTTGGGATGATGTTTTTCCCATCAATTGTCAATACAAATGTATCTATCTATCTAGTCTGCAATTAGCTCCAATATAAACCCATCACATGCACAAAACATGAATGTAAATGCAAACAACAAAGCCCAAAACCTGAATTGGAATTGAGCAGAAAGTGAACGGCTAAAAGACTCAGCTCTCGGCGGCAGTGGACGTGCTGGGCTCATGACTCTCGAACCGGGGGCCGAGCCAAGAGGATCCTGATTAGACCTTCTAGATGAACCCACTGACTCATCTCCCCTAAAAATATCATCGAAAAAGTCGTCGCTAGGATACCGCCGGCGGGTCAAAGTATCTTCCCCAAACACCGGCATCTCATTCAGACCAACGGACCGCGGTCTCAGAGACAACGCCAAATCCTCCTCTCCTTGAGACGAACGATTCGTGGAGTTCAAACTGTATCGCATCTCCTGCATCGAAGACCGCCGCGGTGGGCCCCCAAACACGTCGTGAAAATCGATATCTGTGGATTTTAATGGCGTTTTGGGGATGTAACCGAGTAGAACGTTTTCCCCCTGCGAAAGCCTATCCATCTTGATCGAAACCAACCGATTAGTTCGATAAATTACCACTTCCTCTGCTCAACAATTGACCAGATTACTCGCAGAGGTGCGTGTAAGCCGGTCTGGACGCTTAAGAACCATTTCTGATTCAAACATCGGGAAACACAGATTAAGACCGATAATAAATGACCACTTCCCGCTACTCAACAATCAACGAAGAGCCGTTTCCGATTCAAACATGGAAAAATGGCGGGAAAATATTTTCGCGAAATTCTTTACAGAAACCCCGGAAACTCGTTTCAATATCCAACTGAATAAATCATGGGAATTCATGCGCTCATGAAAACTGAAGCTGTTGGTATCATTGATCGAAGTAGTTGGGTTGAGATTTTGGAGAAAGAGACAAGATGATGAGTAGGGCGATAAGAGTGGTGGGGGGGATTAGTGAGAATTAAAGGCACAGGATTGTTGTGAGCCACAAGATCGGTTAGAGGAGAGAATCCCACTGTATGGTAATACTCCTACTTGTTTGGATAAGAGGAAAATTCCAAACGCCAGATTGGAACTTGGGAAAGTATTTGATTTTCTCGACGCCTATTTTTACCGGAATGTTTTGTGACCAGCTCGCTGTCCGGTGTGACAGCGTCTCTTGTCCTTTGCACCGCGTGGAAATCGACGTCGGACCGGATTGGGAGATGCTGCCGAGCGGATTGCTTGGCAACGGTGCTGAGTGGCCGATCTGGCCGTTCATCTAGGCAAAGAGGCTCGGATCACGTCCGAACGTGTAAAAATCTGAACTTTCCGTTGCTCGAATTAAGATCCGAGCAGTCAATTACCAAAATGAACGGCCGGATCAACCGCTTGGCACCTGACAGCAGTTCCATTGGACCACCACGCGGAAATGAGGAGAATTTGTTTCCCCTAATAATCTGCAACCACACCAATTTGGCAATTTTCACGAAAAATTATTGAATCTCCCTTCTCTGCCACGCATTGTGACAGGATTCCAAGGCAAAGTGTGTGAATCTCACCACAATGTATAGTCAAGAAGGGACCTGGGCACTAAATAATTATTCGATTTTTACGCGCACACTTATATAAGTTCTGGGACTCATGCATACTGCGCTACTAATGTGCATGTGTAAAAATGAGTATGGTCGTAGATTGACTCAAAGAAAATAGTATAGCGAGTTGAATTGGTCCACATTTTTCTATAAATTTGAAGTGTTTATTTGCACTCAAACTAGAACCCCTAAAGTCCACACCATACAGACATTATTTTCAGTGTATCATAATCAAACCGTGCAAACTTTAATTTTTATCCAAATCGCATCGTATAATCGGCACAAGGGTAAGAGGAATTTGTGCTTGTTTGATGTTTATATATATTAGCAACCAATCCAATTTCAAGTTTTCATACAATTTATACAACGTAATCCCCACAACTTGCATCCCGTAGGCATTTTGGCAGGCGACCTCAATGCCCTTACTGCCAAAAAAAAAACTCCCAAAAAAGTGTGTACAGTGACATTCTTGTAAATGTGATTTGAGATGACTGAATATTACCCAATTCCTAACCATCCTAAAATAAAGTTCGGTTATTTTTCCCTCAGTCATTCTCAGAGGCCTTTTATGCCTCGATGAACTAAAACTAAAAGTTCACTGGGAAAAGATACCATAGAATACTTGCATTTTTACTTAAGAGAATTTGAGCATATTAACTGGAAAAAGGAACTCATCTTCTTGAGTATTATCATATCAGACATTCTTTCGGAATTTCAAACACCAACACATGGAAAAATGAAAATTATCCGCTTTTGTGTTCATATGATTCATAGCGTAGTCCCTATTGAATCCCCAAGCAGATCAACATCCTGGTGCATCTTAGATTCAACATACATGCAAGCAGAAACAACACAAATAAGCATCAAGGAAACAGCAAAGTCTTTCATAAACAACTGTATACAACACATAGCACATCTGTTTACCAATAACAAGGTGTTCAAGATAAAGAAAATAGGATGGTTGCAAAATTCGGAAATAGAGAACATGGGAAAGGACAGAGGTTTATATGATACACATTGCTCTAAGAAAATTGTAATCAATTTTAGACTACCTATATCCACCAAACATTACGTGGATCAAAGATCTCTACCAATCAGAACCATCAGGGAAGGGATCCAACGCATCTTTCTTGCCATTAACATAGAACT
>JAOTQK010001176.1:0-25862 GCA_025642025.1 Rhododendron ferrugineum | reverse complement strand
TTACTACTTGCAAGAAACACATATAATTCTCACCCTGGAGTCGAACCTGGACATAGATGTTAGGAGGATCACGTTCTACCATTAAACTAGTAAGAGTTTTCTTTCGCAAAGCGGTGCAAATAATAATGTAAACTTTATTTTTCCACATATTTACGCTATTATTAAGTAGTGTTAGAAATTAGTGTGTAATTATTACATAATTATAATAGCTTATAAATAGCCTGTAATGGCTTATTGATTATACTTTTTATTAGTTTTTTTTTTGTTTATTTAACTTTGTAAAGGTAAACTTACAAAAGCATGAGGCTTAGGTGGACTGTTTAAACATCACTCTAAACTGTTGTATGCTCTGTTTAATAAACTTTGTAAGAGATCAGTATAAAACTGTGGAGTTAATCATGGATATCTAGAAACCGGTTTACCTTCAACTAATTGAACGTATGTAAGGTGTAAGAATAATCATGTAGCTACCACTGATATTATAGAACCAAAACTACTTACTAAGTTTCATCCTGCGAATGCATCAGGGTAATCACTTATTCTTCTAGGCATACCTTGTAAACCTAAGAAGTGTTGAGGGAAGAATGTAACATTCACACCGATGAATAAGATTCAGAAGTGTACCTTAGCTAACGTTCTGTTGTAATCTAAACCAAGCATTTTAGGTATTCAGAAGTATCATGCACTAAATAAAGCAAATACTGCACCCATACTTAACACATAGTGGAAGTGTGCTACAACGTAGTATGTATCGTGGAATGCAATATCTAATGAAGCGTTGGCTAAAACCACTCCACTTAATCCTCCCACTGTAAACATAAACACAAAACCTAATGCGAATAACATTGAGGCGGTTAGATGTAAAGAACCTCCGTAACAAGTAGCTAATCAACTGAATATTTTAATACCTGTAGGTACAGCTATTATTAATGTTGCAGCTGTGAAATAAGCTCTTGTATCGACATCTAAACCAACTGAATACATGTGATGGCTTCAAACAACGAAACCTAATACACCAATAGACATCATGGCGTATACCATACCTAAGTAACCAAACACTGATTTGTTTGAGCTAGCTGAAATAGTTGTACTAATAACACCAAATCCTGGTATAATTAATATGTAGACCTCTGGATGTCCGAAGAATCAGAATAGATGCTGGTATAAAATAGGATCACCCCCACCTGCTACTTCAAAGAATGAAGTATTAAAGTTTCTGTCTGTTAACACCATTGTGATTCCTCCAGCAAGTACTGGTAAAGATAATAATAATAAAACTGCTGTTATTACTACTGCTCAGCCAAATAGTGCTAACTTGTGTAATCTAATACCAGGACTTCTCATATTTAATATAGTTGTAATGAAATTCATTGCACCTAACATACTACTTATTCCTGATAAATGTAAAGCAAAAATTGCTAAATCTACACTAGGTCCACTGTGACTTTGTATTCCTGATAATGGAGGGTACATTGTTCATCCTGTTCCTGCACCGTTTTCTATTACGCTGGCAAATAAGAATAATATTAAACTAGGAGGTAATAATCAGAAACTTATGTTGTTTAGTCTAGGAAAAGCCATATCCGGCCCACCTACTAATAAAGGTAGAAGGAAATTACCGAAACCACCGATCATTGCAGGCATAACCATGAAGAAAATCATTACTATAGCGTGCGCAGTTATAACTGCGTTATATACTTGGTTATCTGCTATGTATTGTACACCGGGTCCACTTAACTCTAATCTTATAAGTACAGAGAAAGCTGTTCCTATTAATCCAGAAAATAACGCGAATATTAGGTATAGTATACCAATATCTTTGGCGTTACTTGACAAGAATCAACGCTCTCATCAAAGTGATATGCTTGAAAGCTTGTTCACGGGGTTTTCTTCTGATATATTATTTGTATCAAATTCGATACTCTTTTGTGTTTGTACGGATTGCCAATAATTCATGAAAAAGAAAAAAAATATATAATTTGTAATATGGCTGCAATCTTTGGATATTAAACGTTTAACATTAAACACAATGGATGTAGAATACTTGTTCATGCTACAAGGTAGTATATCTTGCATTAGACATCGGTTTTTATTATAATTAAGGTTAAACATCATCATGTTCATGGGAGTTTTTAGAAAAAAACCTAAACAATATCAAAAAGCAGGCACAAAATAACATAGGTATTAAATAAGTTGGTGCTAATAAAGAAAAACTATAATTTTTCTTTAAGATTAAATCTAAGAACTATGAGACTCGAACTCATATTGGAGTGATTAAAAGTCACATACTTTACCATTAAGTTAAGCTCTCTTTTTTTTTTCGTATACATGACTAATTCTAATTTTTAACAAATATTGAATCTGAACTTAAATACTATTAAATGTAAACAAAGAAAAATTTATAAAACAGGTGAATAGTATATTAAACATGATACAGAATAGTGTAAACCATCTAGTATAGGTGCAGGGTATATACCTAATACTACTGTGAATACAACTAAAGTTAATAAAATGAAAAATTCTCTCTGGTTTAAATCTGGGATGTTAACCAGGAATAATTTAGAATATGCACCCGCGAAAGCTATTCTATTAAACATGTAGATAGTGTATGCTGCAGAGAATATTATAGAAGAACTAGCAAATGCACCTAACAGAGGTAATGTTTCGAACACACCGTATAAAGACATGAATTCACCTACAAAGTTTAAAGTAAGAGGTACACCACAGTTACCTAATGATAGTATAAAGAATATAATAGAGAATATTGGCATTAGTTGGGCAATACCTCTATAATAAGTAATTAATCTAGTAGAAGATCTATCATATAGAACACCTCCTGCACAAATGAATAGACCACTCGAAACAAACCCGTGACCTAATCCCAGTGTAATAGCTCCTTCTATACCTTGTATAGAGTTACTAAACGCACCTAAAAGGTACACCGCTGCATGTGACACAGAACTGTATGCAATAAGTTCTTTAACATCTATAGTTCTTAACGTACTAAAACTGGCATAAATAATAGTTATCACTCCTATAACATATATCACGGTTGTGTAATGATAATAAGCTTTTGGTAACAAAGGTAGGATTAATCTAAGTATTCCGTATAGGCTTAGTTTTAACACGATAGCAGCTAGAATTATACTACCACCTAAAGGTGACTCTACGTGAGCCTTTAAAAGTCAAGTATTTAGGAAGATAGTAGGAGTTTTAACTGCAAAAGCTATAAAGATACCGTAGAATAAAAATAACTGAGTAAGAAAATTAAAATTTGTTTTGTACAATGCGTCAAAATCTGTAGTACCCATTATAGATGACATTGTAAGTATAGATAATAATAGAAATAAAGAACCTAGTAATGTATATAAAAATAAGTAGAAACTCGCTCTAACTCTATTACTAGACCCAAATAATCCTATTAATATAAATAATGGAGGTAAAATACTTTCAAAAAAGATGTAAAATAGTAAAATATCCAACACTAAAAAAACCGCTAATAATAAACTTTCAAGTAATAAGATTATTATCACATAGGACTTTACGTTTTCCGATATACTTGTTCAATTAGATAGGAGTGCGATAGGCATGATAATAGTGGTTAATAGCACAAAGTATATAGAAATACCATCTACACCTAGATAGAAATCAAAATTACTTACTTTGTGATATTCTTGGACAAATTGGAATTGATTACTACTAAAATTAAAGAATATAAAAACAATCAAGGAAACGAACAAATTGATTATACTTGTAATTAAACCCGTAATTTTAATACGGTTTATATTCAAGGTTGAATTATCCTGGTACATAGTAGTAGAGATAATGAATATACCTGTTATAGGTATTAATAATAAAAGCATAAGCAACATAAAAAAGGTTATAAATAAATGAGAAAAATCCCTCTTAAAACGTAAGTAAGTTCTTATAGACAAACTATATTTTTTGTAACACCATACATATCTGCATGATAAAAATGAACATATCTTTTATTAATAAAAGCATTGTTTGCTTGTTAATTTATTCTTACCCAGGATTTAAACCTGGAGATCGATACTAAAAGTATCTCGTTTTACCGATTAAACTAGTAAGAGTTTTTATTTTATAATACTTAAAATAATGCTATATTACTAGGTATTATTTCAAAGCTATATAGTATACAAGGAACTAGTATAATAAATGCTATAACAACGGGTAGTAGAATTGTTCAACTGAAAGACATTAATTGGTCAAATCTAATACGAGGAAAGGATGCTCTCACTCATATGAATACAAAGATCATTATACAAGTTTTTAGTCCTAAGCTTAAACCAAATAATAATCCCTCTACTAAAGGGTTAGATAAAAATGCTAAACTATCAGCAATAGTGTAGGTATAATCAATTTCTTGGACTAAGTAAAGTAATGGTATATAATTTAATAAATAACCCCCAAGGAAAAAAATACTATTTAATATACAGATAAGTACTATACTTGCATATTCAGCTAGGAAAAAAAACACAAATATAACTGCAGAGTGTTCTGTCATAAAACCACTCACTAATTCAGATTCAGCCTCTGCTAAATCAAACGGAGCTCTATTTGTTTCTGCAACAGAACCTATGAAAAATATAGCGAAAATAGGGAAAAGAGGTACTATAAATCACACAGCTCTTTGAGCCTCTATGTTTACAGTTAAATTTAGACTACCTGATAATAACACAACTAACAATATAGCAGAACTTAAGATCAGCTCATAACTAATTAATTGTGCTGTACTTCTAAGTGACCCTAAGAAAGCGTATTTAGAATTAGCAGATCAACCTGCTAATAGTATACCATATGTTGAAAGTGAAGAAACTGCTAAGATATATAGTATACCTAAGTTAAAATCTCAGATTGCCAGTCCAGGACCGTAGGGTATAACTGCATAACCTAAAAGTGAGAAGATTAAAGTTATTATAGGACCTAGGAAAAATAAGATGAAATTAGCTTGTGTAGGTGATACATATTCTTTTAAAAGTAATTTTAGAGCATCTGCAAAAGCTTGTAAAAGACCGTAGTAACCTACGATATTAGGTCCAAGTCTTCTCTGCATACTTGCCATTGTTTTCCTTTCAGCCACTGTAACAAAAGCTACAGTTAATAAAACAGGAACGGTAACGATTAAAACTTCAACTATAGAAATTAATGTGGGTAAATATAACATGATAAATAAAAACAACTCGTTTTTCTTAATATTAAATATTGGCTGTCTTCTGCCTCAAAGAGTAAATTTATCTAGGATAAAATTTTTATACTTGAGCAAACCGCGAAACTAATAATAAACTTTAATTAAAAAAAATACCAGGTTAATGATATAAGTATTCTTATAAAAACTTTATAAAAATACGCTATCTATTACTAAATAAGATGTAGAATAAGTACGGTATAATTAAAAAAACCAGACAAGCTACATTACAAAACACAAACTATTTATTTTTTTTTTATAGTTATTACTATGGCTCCAACCATAGCTAACAATAGAATTATAGATGTAATAATAAGTCACATTGGGTAACTAGTATAGAGAATATTTCCTATAGTAGTAATGTGTGATGTTTCCGCTAAATTACCATCTCATATTTGTGATGATACGAAGGCTATATCATTGTTGTCTTTAATTATATTTAATAATCCTTTTAAAGTGTAACTAATATGACTAGGCTTAAATACGTCATCAATGTTTTTATTAACATCCAATATATAGCTGTATAATCCATCAGCATATGAAGGTAATATTTCATGAACAGTGAAACTAAAGAAAATACTTATTAGAATCGCTAATGGTATACTATTGCTAGTATCTGTTACAAGTTCGCTTATTCTAACATTTATTAGCATTAGTATAAACAGAAATAAAATTGTTACTGCCCCCACATACACTAAAAGGTAAGATATACCTATAAAATTTAAACCTAACATCATTAAGTAACTTGCTATACTCAAGAATAAACCAATTAAAAATAACACGGATACGATGGGATTTTTACTAATTATAACAAAAATACCACAAAAAATAGAAGCTAGAGAAATAAAATCTAAAAAACCATATTTAAAACCATATGTAAAGGTTTCGTTTAACATAAATAAAAGATCTAACATATATTAAGAAAAAAAAATACCGTCTCAATACAGAATAATAACACATAGTTAACATTATTCAAATAAAAAACAACCAATACAGTAGAGAACGTATAGGTATAAGTAAAAATTAGCAGATGTGTACAAGATTCGAACTTGTATTATTGTGTCCGTAGCACAAGGCCCTGACCATTAAGCGAACACACCTATCAAGGTAATATATTTATATTGATTAAATATTTAGATGTCTTACCTAAGCCCTTAAGATGAATTGAACATCTATCAAAATATTAACAGTATTCCGCTCTACCGTTGAGCTACAAAGGCTGCTTCGTGTGAATTATTTAAACGGCAAACCCGCTAGATTAATCTTTATTAAATAATAATAGCCCAACCAGAAGTGGGCTGTATAAATTATAAAACCAAAGGTGTTTTTTATTTAGTTAGTTGTATAGAGTATTAGGAGAAAAGAGATTCGAACTCTCAAAAGCATAAAGCTACTGAGTTTACAGCTCAGCCCGACTTACCAACGATGGAACTCTCCTTTGTTGTCTTTACGGGTAATGTTATACGTTAACTCTTACTAAACATAATTTTGCAAAATACCTCTATTATATAAGTGGTTTGTTAAGATGCTTTCTAACGTATTGTGGTAAAAAAGCCATGGTAATAAAAATAGGTTAACCCCAAAGAGTCTTTTTTTTTTAAGGGGGGGGGGTGTTGTTAAGGTTAATTAATCCCGTGCAATTTCCACTACACGAACCATATTTCGACTTAACACCAATCAGAGTCACGCATACGAAGATTGCCCGAAACAATATCTAAACCTAATTATTTAGAGGGTAGAATAACGAGAAACCAAACTTATTGCACATACTCCTTTCAGCGCCTGACGAGTGGTTAGTACCTATCTGAGATTAAATCCACCGTGATGTGGTGATTCACGATTACTAGTAATTCCTTTTTCATGCAGCCGAGTTTCAGGCTACAATCCATATTATATCCTATTTTGGAGATTAGCTAAAATTCGCATTTTTGCCTCTCTTTGTACAGGCATATGTGGCACGTCTATAGCCCACAATATTAAGGTCATGATGACTTGTCTTAGTCCCTGTTATCACGTCCAATATTGCAGTGAACTACTTTATAAAAAACAAATAAAGCAAGGGTTTACGTTAATTTAATGGATCTAACCAAAGTCTCACGACATTAACTGAAGACAGCCGTGCAACACTTGTATTACCTCACAAGGTAACATTCAAATTGTGGTAAGGTTTTTCGAGGATCATCGAATTAAATAACATACTTCACTACTGGTTTCAGAAACGGTCTAATGATTTCAGTTCCTGCGTTGCCGCATTACTCTTGAGGTGGAATGCTTACACTTTCATTTATACACCTGCATGATGTGTAAATTAGCAAGTCTATAACATTCATAATTCTCTGCCTGGACTACTAGGGTATCTAATCCTATTCGCTACCCAAGCCTTCGTCCCTCAACGTCAGTTTGTACATAGGGGGTTGCCTTCGCTGTTATCCGTTCCATTGGTATCAAAAAATTCCATCTCTACTCCAATAGTACTAATATATACCCCTCGTATAAAACTCTAGTATATCTGTTCTCTTTTGGAGCTTGATATACCGTCTAGGTACCCTTTAAACCTAATAAAGATGAATAACACTAGTCTTCCTCGTATTGCCGCGACTGCTGGCACGAGATTTGGTCAAGACATATAGATAGAAAATTGTCATTATCAGTCATCTATCTAGAACTTTATATGACGTAGTCGATAGCATACACACGGCACTGCCCCGTGCATGCTTACATTCCCCCAAGTTGCTGGTTCAGCCGTTAGGCTATTGACCAATATTCCTCACTGCTGTACTATACGTATTGGGGTTTTTTCAGACCCAATGTGGTCGATCAACCTCTCAGTTTCGACTACGGACATAAGCTAGTTAAACAATTACTTTAACTACTACTTGTCCGAGACAATCATAAACGTCTTAGAGCGAAAAGTGGTGTTTTTCTAATAATATATTGCGGATACATTTTCGCGAAAACTTCTCTTCTTTTAATAATATAGCGGCTTTGCCGTTTGTTATATTACTGCATAAGGGATTTCTACCCCTTACTCTAAGGTAGATATAATTTCATTTACTCACCTGTACACCACTTCATGACCAAGGTTTTTAAACGCTAAACCATGACGTACGATTAGCATGTGTCAAGCATTTGGACAGCGTTCAATCAGAGCCATCATCAAACTCAATCTTTGTAATATCTGTATATATATCATATACATTACTAATGTAATTTCTTTTTTAATAAATTGTTTGTTACACTTTTATGTAATCTTTATAAAGTATTTATTACATAAATATTGTAATTACTAAAGTTTTTCTTTATTTATTTTTAGATAAGTATATATGTTTATAATCCTTTTTTTAAGCTAATAAGGATAAATTAAAACAC
This sequence comes from Rhododendron ferrugineum, assembly GCA_025642025.1. Classification (NCBI taxonomy): domain Eukaryota; kingdom Viridiplantae; phylum Streptophyta; class Magnoliopsida; order Ericales; family Ericaceae; genus Rhododendron; species Rhododendron ferrugineum. The sequence continues at coordinate 17,284 of JAOTQK010001176.1, read as the reverse complement.
TCTGTTTTATTAAGTAATAGTAAGTTAACTTGTTACTAAAAGAAGTTTTTATATTTTATGCAAAGCGAGAATGATATTATTTATTTAAAAGTATAACGGTTAAACAAAATCATGCAAAACCAAATGTATGAAATAATATTATTGTAAAAAAAGTAAAATATAAGACAAAACTAGCTGACTTGTAAACTGATTAAGCATTATAGTAATACATAAAATATAAATTTTAGTTAACCACCGCTTATTCAACCTTTTAAACCAAAAGAACCGTTTCGGGTTTTACTTTCTAATTTTGTGAACTGTTGGTTAGGTTTAGCTATACCTCTTAACATAACCGAGGATAACCCCTTGTTTGAAGAGTCTATATTTTTTATGCTACCTTTATATTTTAATTTAAACACAGATCTAGATGCAGTTAAACGTCTAGATAACCTACCTGCAGCTTCTAATCTTACACCATAAACAGTTTTATATTTAAGAGAATCTATGATATTTCTTCTTAAGTAATTTGAGAAACCTGAATAGCTCTCGCTTGTAGGATAAGCAGTATACAACAGATTATGCAATGTATCTTTGATTTTTGTTCCGCTGGCAAAGGTATTTATATTTAGGGTTTTAGACCGGGCAATGAAAACTTTGTTTGCTTTATTATCTGCTACATCAGAATAAGAAAATTTGCTAGTGGTTGGTAGTTTTACCAAATTTAAAGCTTTTTTTAATACTCTTATTAATCTGTTTTCTCTGTTTCTCAGTTTTGTTTCAATAGAGCTTGAAAATATGTCGCTACTTAAGTGCACATATTTTAAATTAACAAAATTAAACTCAATATTTTTATTATATAACTTAGAAATAGTTTGTTTAAGCCCTAATAAGAATCAATTTTTAAATTTATTATTATTAACCGTTAACATTCTAGCATAATATAGATATAGTTTTTCCTTTCTATATGCTTTTTTTATAAATCTTTTATAATAAAGTGCTTCATATTTAGCGAAAGTTTTTTTATTTCATTTAAGAATTCTAAGAAGGAAACTTTTATGTTTTCTAGCTTTTTTTAAAATTTTTATACCTTTTACTCATATTTTATCTATTTTCTTTTGTGCTTTGCTAGTCTGCGAAGTTTTTAATAATCTGTACATATTTTTTAGTAAAAAATTATCTTTATGTGTAGAGTTTATTTTACTAGAATTGTATGTTTCGCTTAACCAGAATAAATTATAAAATTTTCTTAGCTTAAACATGAAATTTTTAATTTTTCTATCTTTTCTGGTTTTATTTATAAGTTTAGTATTACTATTACTCCTCTTAGTTTTAAAAGCAAATAATTTAGAATTAGCTTTTATTACTTTGTAGAAGTAAGTAGTATAAATATTTTTATTTTCCTCACTGTGTGGCGTAGTCGGCGTAGATAAATTGATAAGATTTAAATAGTCTTTGCTACGGTTAGCATAAAACTTGTATTTATTTAGTTCACTGTAAATATTTGTTATTAATGTTTTGTAATTGTTTTTTAACTTGATTTGTTTTATATTAGATATAAATTTAGAGAGATTTTTCATTGTTAATTTAGTAAAATTAGCATAATTATTTGTGTTTATTTTAATAATTTCTTGTTTGTTACGTGGTTTACTTCTTTTACTTGAGAACTTTAACTTGTTTTTATTTTCGGTTTCAATTTTACTTATTCAAACTGTACGTGGTTTTATGTTATTTTTGCTTACATTAGTGTTTACTGACTTAGGTTTGCTTAAATAAGATCGTATCTTGTTTAATGAATAGTTATTATTTAAGTCGGATGGTTTGACTATTTTGTTAGCCATTTTTCTTATTACAAATTGTTTCTTAGTTTTAAAAAGCAATTTCTTGTATAATTCGCTCAAGTTATGAAATAAATATTTTTTATTTCTGTTGTAAAGGTACACTGTTATTATTACCTTGTTATTGGTATGTTTAATTTCTGCCTTACTTACCATTATTCTATTTAGGCTTAAACGTTTAAGCCTAACTTGTAAACGGGTAGATTTTTTTTGCTTGAATAAGGGGGTTAAATTGAAATAACTTTTCACCAGTGCGTTTACCACATTATCAGCTGCAGGAAGCGTTTTGGTAAAATTTTTATTGTATGAATATATACTATTAGGTCATTCCTTAGTTGCGGGTGGATAATGAGCAATTACACCTAGGTTTTCTTTTTTTTCGTTTTCTTCTCCAGCTGTAAGGGGGGGTAGCGTTATATAATTTGGCTCTGTATTAATAAGATCAAATTTAGTAGTAGGGGATATAAAAGAATTTTTGGTTTTTTTATTAAATAAGTTTAACATTGTATTGTTTAATTTAAAGAAGGGTTTCGTTCCGTAGTTTATGCTATGTCTGGCTTAGACTAAAAGAATTTAATATGTTTTTTATGGCTTATTCTTATCCAAGACTTGAACTTGGATCCAGATATTAGAAGTATCCTGCTCTACCATTAAGCTAATAAGAGTTTTCTTTCGCAAAGCGGTGCAAATAATAATGTAAACTTTATTTTTCCACAACCTTTCGCTATTATTAAGTAGTGTAAGAAATTAAAGTGTAAGTTTGTATTACATAACTAATAAAGCTGATATTTTGCATGTAAGGAATAAGCTATTATACTTTTTATTAGTATTTTTTTGTTTTTTTTTTATTCTAAGGTAGGATAAATAATATTATATTAAGAACCTCAATAATAAACAGATAGAAATAAGAATAGTCAAACAACATCTACAAAGTGTCAGTACAATATTGCAGATTCTAAACCTAAATGGTGGTTTTCAGTTAAGTGGTATGCTAAAAGACGTCAGAAACCTATTGCTATAAATAGAGTTCCTATCATAACGTGTAAACCATGAAACCCTGTTCCAAAGTAAAAACAAGATCCAAATGCACCGTCTGATATTGTAAATGATGAAACTGAGTATTCTACCCCTTGGAAGCCTGTGAATATAAGAGCTAAAAAGATTGTAGCGATAGCTCCATATAATGCCCCATTTCTATTTCCCTGTATTAATGAATGATGTGAGTATGTAATAGTTACACCGCTTCCTAATAGTAAAACTGTGTTTAGTAAAGGTAATTCAAAAGCATTAATAGCTTCTATACCTACTGGGGGTCATTGTGCACCTAATTCTACAGTTGGAGATAAAGCACTGTGAAAGTAAGCTCAGAATATAGCTAGGAAGAATAAAGCTTCACTAACGATGAATAAGGCTACACCCATATTTAAACCTCTTTGTACAGCTAAGGTATGGTTACCAAGATAAGTTCCCTCTGAGACTACGTCTCTGAATCAGAAAAACATACTTGAAACTAATAGAATTAAACCTGAAATTAATCAGTAATGTGCGTTAGAAAATCCGTGCATAGTTGACACACCTGAAGTTGTAAGAGTTAATAAACTAATACATGTAAAGATTGGTCAAGGTGAAGGGGATACCAAGTGAAAAGGATGACCCTGAAAATTACTTCTACGTAAATTAGACATAATTAAATTAAGATATAACTAAATACAATTCTACTTTTACATATATACTATCTATATGATATCTACGAGATTTGAACACATATGTGTTTATACTTTACGATTAAATAAACCTCTGTTTGTTTTTTACGGGCAAGCCGCTTGTTTGGATGAAAATAAGCCGGTTTTAGTATTTTCATATAATTCTAAAAAAACGATAAATAGAGGATTGACATCTCAGAGTCATACGATACTTTCGTTTAAAAGTTCTATGCAATATATTTTCTACTAAAGACTAAAGTTTTAACTTTTAATTTCTATCCATACATCACTGGACTTTCCTACATGGTTATATAATAACCACATTTTGAGTTTTCATCACAAACATTCCGTTACATTAACAAACTAGCTAATGTAACTTTAAACTTATAAACCTCAGCCGAAGAATAACTTATTTAGTTGAATTCTTCACATATGAAGCTTTTCTTAAGCAAAAAAAAGGCTTGTATTAATGTAATTCTAATGTGTCCTTAATGTAAGAACATGATAAAACTACAAAAACTTGTGCTTGTATAAAAGCAATACCAAATTCTAATCCAGAGAAGGCTATAATAAACGCTAAAGGAAATAAACCTAGGAAGAAGAATATAAACCCAGAAGTCATTATGTTGTATGTGAATCCACTTAAAATATTTAATAACATATGACCTGATAAAATATTAGCAGCTAATCTCAGACCTAGAGAAATATTTCTTGCTAAGTATGATATAAATTCTATTAAAACTAAAAGAGGTAATAGTGCCAATGGACAACCGGCAGGTACAAATAAAGAGAAAAATTCTAAACCATGTTTACTTAAACCTAAAATTGTTGCTCCTAAAACAACTGTAAAACTAAGTGAGAATGCTAGTATAAAATGACTTGTAGCGGCAAAACTATACGGAACCAATCCTATTAAATTGTTTATTAAAATAAATATAAATAAGGTATACATTAAAGGAAAGTATGCTTGACCACTTTTGGCATTTATTTGATTTACAACTATACCGTGCACTGTAGCATAAACAGTTTCTTGACCTACTGATCAAGCATTTGATACGATTCTGTTGTTGTTAGTTGCTAATAAATTTAACATAGCTATTATAAAGCCTCCGATTGTTAAGTATAAACCTATGTTAGTTAAAGATAATGATAAATTACCTAGTATAGGTGCGTCTAAACTTAGTAAATTTCTAATTTCAAATTGATCTAATGGACTTGTGATATTTACAAAAGTATTCATATCTTATTTTATAATAAGTATATATTTAAATAAAAATAAAGTAAAACCTATGTACGGATTTATTATTATAAAGCTAATTAAAGCTTACTTATAAATACACGTGTAGAGAATAAACGAACAAATCTTGGTAATACATATTTCGAGAATATGTAAATTAAAGTAACAAGTACTAAAAATGTGAATGTAACTTGGTTAACAAAATAGAATGGAACTAATTGAGGCATATTATTAATTTTATACGTTCTTGTCATGTTTATTTTACGACTATATCTAATTAAAGATTGGGGGTTTAAAGGGGTTTAGTTTATATCTGAAGCAATAATAGGGCTAAGCCGGGATTTTTGGATTAAACCCATTAATGATAATTGTATATTTATATTTATTTTAACCTGATATGTACCTTTGCGAACCTTTGTTACAAAGGTTAGTGCGGAGATTCTTTAGTAATACCAAGTTGACCTAATCTGATAGAGGATTCTTTAATAGCATTAGCTCTCCCGAGATATTTAAGTATTATAAGGTATATATCGTCCGCGACTTGCACAAACTCGAGCTGAGGTAAATTAGCTGCAACCCGGTTTCGAAAGGAGACTCTTGCTTAACTTGAATCTCCTGCTTAACTTCAGGAATGTTTAATAGAATACTCGTGTTTAACTACAGGAGTGGAAGCTGCATTGCTAGGACCAGCTATATCCGTGTTACCTAGTGTAGAACGAATACTATTAGAAACCGCAATTTCTATCTGTCTTTGCTCTAGACTTGAGATAGAATGACTACGTGAAGTACGCCTACGTGTGGCTGAGGGGCTTCCAGTGATTACGTATTCGGAAAAGGAATACCCCTAGGCTTAAAGCAAATTTGCTAATCTCACCTTCGCCGAATTTAGCTTTAAATTTAGTATATTTACTTTTTACTTCATTAACAGATTTAATTTCTTCCGTACCAGTAATAGCGATCTTATCTGGCCTAAACACATTTATCACTTTTTGTACGAATTTACGAAATCCAGCCATAAACCCGTAGTAGCATGCATAACCTAGTGTTATATAATCATGAAAAACATCAAGATATAAGCAATAGCTTATTAATGACCTTAGTAAGAAACCAACGAGAATTGTAACAGTTAATGTAAGAAATCTACGTAAAGTAAAGATTTTTTTTTTTATTAATTTTTGGCTGGTTTTTTTTATTATTTAAAAAATTTAACTTGTTTGCTATCTATTGACAGCGCATTTTTTCCCAATTCAAACGCAAAACCAAGAGTTAAAACTAAGAAAAATATAAGCATTACGATTAAACCAAACACTCCATTAACATAACCACTAACAACGTAGGGATAAACTAATAGAATCTCTAGATCAAATAGTAAGAATAATAGAGCAAAAATGAAGAAAGATATAGTAAACTCACTTCTATTTTGACCAAGAAACGAATGAAACCCACACTCGAAAACAGAGTTCTTTTCCTGGTAGGGGTTATGAGGTGCAAATATAATATTAACTGCTAATAGTATACATGCAAGGATAGGTATGAAAATAAGAAAGAAAGTTTGGCTAGACATTACGGCTTAAACAATATAAGAGTTAAAATATTTGCTATACTAAATCATTCGTTAGGTATGTATATAAAGAGTAACAGTATTAAAGTCAGTATTGATATACTACTGGTTAACCCACTTGACAATACTATGTTTTCAGTTTTAAAGTTAAGTGTCTGAGAACTTTTATCTGTTTTTAATATATTAGCTTGTAAGTTTAAGTTTTCAAGCGAAGGATTCATTATGTATTCATCTTTGAAAAAGAATATTTGTTTTATTATATTTAAGTAATATACTGCTCCGATAACACTGGTTAATATACCAACTAATGCCATGAAAATGTACCCACTATCTAAGGCGGCACTTAATACCATCTGTTTAGCGAAAAATCCTATTAAAGGAGGTATTCCGGCAAAAGAAAATAAAGTTATAGCTAAGCTTAGTGCTAAATAAGGGTTTATATAAAAATAACCTTTTATTTGGCTAATTAATTGAATAGGTGAATTATTTTTATCTATTAAATCATCTGTGTGATTTTCGTCTTTATAGACATATAAATAGAAAGAATATCCTATTGTAACTAAGATAACAAAAGCATTTAGATTTGATATTGTATAAGCCAGGATATAGAAAATGTAAGCTTGTATAGATTCTATACTGTTAATACTCAATGCAAGTAATATAAATCCTACGTGGCTAATTGTACTATATGCAAACAGTCTTTTTATTCTAGATTGAGTTAAACCTAAAACAGATCCAATTATTAGAGAAAATAAACTACTTATGAGTAAACAATTTGTTCAAGAAAAGACAAAAAGAGTCTTTTCAGTGTAGTATACTAGTTCTAAAAAGAATATAAATATAGATATCTTAGCTACTAATGCTACAAATGTTGTAACAATGGTAGGTATTGCGTCATACACATCAGGACTTCAAAAATGGAATGGAGCGGCAGACACTTTAAACAAGAATCCTACTGATAGTATTACTAAAGATAAGTGTATGTAGTATGGTCTGTATCAAGATAATAATGTAGAATTATTAAGAGCTAGATCTGGACTTACTTCACTTATACTGCTTATCACATATATACCTTCCAGACTCGTTGTACCAGAGTTTGCGTAAAGTAGACTTGAACCCAATAGGATGAAACAAGAAGATAAACCACCTAATAAGAAGTAAGTTAAACCTGCACTAGTAGCTTGTTCTGAGTCCCGATACAAGGTAGATATTATGTATAAACCATAACTTTGCAGTTCTATTGATAAGAATATTGATACTAAATCACTAGCACTCATTAAAAAAACTGCTCCGCTTAAAACAAATACAATAATAAGAGAATACTCTATTATTCTAAACTGTTCGCCCATTTTATTCGAAATTTTAGTTTTGTTATATAAAAATTTCGAAAACAGTATACTATATAAACTAGAATACTGTGTTACAAATACTTTTCTGGGATAGAAAGAAGTAAGTACTAATATTATTATGCTAATCATAAATATAAATATATTAAAAGTTTGTGTGAAAGGTGTAACATGAAATAAACCTCCGTATAATCCTATACCTTTATCTAAACATAAGACAAAAAGGTTATTATAAGCAATTAAACTAGTTAGAATTAATGAAATCATTACAATTCTAGAAAATAATATAGATTTGTCTTTTCTTAAAGTAAGAGCATTTGAAATTAATAGATATGTTAATAAAGAAATTAGCATTTTTCATAAAACTCTCCAAGCCACTCCTATTAGTAAATGTCCTAGCTTGTGTCATGAGCTACCTCTTATGCAATACCTGTGTTAAATATAAGCTTTTCCCCTATCATTTCTGACTAAGTCCGATGTTTCTCTCTGAGACATGTATGATTCAGTAATATCATCTATTATTTAACGTAGTATCTTTGTAAGTTGCTTTAGCTATTTCTTTTCTTTCTTAATATGTCAGCTCAATAGAGTTTTTTTTTATTTTTTTTTTTTTACTTTGCTTGTTGCATAGTAGATAATTCAATTAAACTGTTTTCTAGTAAACTTACTGAAGGAACTATGATTAAGAAATGTGCAAAGTATAGCACAGTTGATATTTGACCAAATTCTATAAATGGTGTTTCAACGTGTTTTGCTCCTAGTTGCATTAATAATAGGAAGTTAGCTATAAATATAAAGAAAGCTATTTTACTTAAAGGTCTGAATTGTATACCTCTACTTCTACTTAAATCAGTGAAAGGCATAGCTAATAATATTAAAATGGCTGAAAACATAGCAATAACTCCTAATAATTTATTAGGAATTGATCTTAATATAGCATAGAACGGTAACAAGTATCATTCAGGTACTATAGCAGGTGGTGTTTGCATTGGGTTAGCCATAACATAGTTTTCGCTATCACCTAATAGATTAGGCATGAAAAATACAAATATAGATAAAACAATTATAAATATAAATATAGTAATTAAATCTTTAAATATGAAGTAAGGAGCAAAAGGTAATCTATCGTAGTTACCTGATACACCTAAAGGGTTACCTGATCCCGCACTGTCGTGTAATACTATTAAGTGCATTAATGCTAAAGCGGCTATTACGAAAGGTAATACGAAGTGTAAAGCAAAGAATCTGTTTAATGTTGCGTTATTCACAGAGAATCCTCCTCAAAGAAATTCAACTATATCTTGCCCTACTCAAGGTATCGCACTCATAAGGTTAGTTATAACTGTTGCCAAACCTTTAATTTACTTATTATCGGATATTCATCCGTTTGCTTGTTTAAAACAAGTAAACCCTGTGCAATATACATATCAATATATTGATATTTGCAAAATTTTGCAGTATAAAGCCTTGTGCTTGAAAAAGCCAGTTTTTGAAGAAAGGTTCCGACTGTACATTAAGCATCATTTCAGATACCTACCGATGAACCAGTCTGTAGCGATGGTTTACTCCACCGACGGTCTTGATGCTAAACAAACATTTTTGACCGTTTTCATCAGTATTGCCAAATGGTATACGATATAAATTTTTAGCAAAAATTGCTTCATATCTAACCATATGACTATACATAATTTATAAATTTAATATAATTTATACTTCATTGAAGGTACGATATAGGGTAGTACTATTTCTTGGAGAGTACTAATATACTGATTTTCACTACCTGCCGATTGAACAGTAGCTTTAAGATTGAAGTTTTTATTTACTTCAGATACAAGAGTCAAGCATTCATTTTTAGTAAAGTTATTAGTAGAAGGTTTTAATTCCTTACCAACCTTACTTCCATCGTGCATTATCCAAACGGCTAATGCCAATGGGGTTAAATATTCTGCTATGCATTCTAACAGTACTTTATCACGGTTTATGTATCATATGTCATGAATTCAGTTAAAACTAGTATACGTTCAGGTATAAAACCTCACAACCTTACGTAGTTTACCTTTTAAACCCAATTTTTGTGATATATCCGGTATTTTAGCATAAATTTAAACAGAACAGGGTAAAAAATTATGTATATAAAGCAAGTATTCAACCTGAATATCCTCTTGAAAGAAACTAATCCTAGTTCCAACCCCTTTCAATCTTTTCTAATCATGTCCATTTCCAAGTAGAACTCCAAAAATAATAGACAATTTGTCTTTATCTTGTGCACCTATTCTGGACGTATCTCATGCGCTATCTTAACCATCTTTTGATGTTTTTACAGCTGAGATAAAAACAAATGTATGTAGAATTATACTTAAATTATGTATTTGAGGCAAAACAATACCTCATAATGACATTTGTCCATAAGGTAAAACATAACCCAGGAATGCGGTAGCCATCATTGCTATAAATATTATAGTACCAAGAGTTCAAACTAAAGTTCTTGGTGCTCTGTATGACCCGTAGTATAAACCTCTTCCTATGTGTAAGTACACTATAAAGAAAAAGGCTGATGCTGTGTTTGAGTGCAGGTAACGAATTAATCATCCGTTATTTACATCACGCATTATGTGTTCTACTGAATTAAATGCTTCTAAAACACTAGGGTTGTAATGCATGGCTAAAGTTACACCTGTTGCTATTTGTATAACTAAACAGAATCCTAGTAATGAACCAAAGTTTCATAAGTAACTTAGGTTTGAAGGTTGTGGTGAATCTATCAGGTAACCATTAGCTAAACTGATAAGTGGGTGACTTTTAATAATTCTCATTTTACGTTTATTATATGGTTTTCTGTATCTTTTCTAAAAATCTTATTTACTGTCTTTTTTAGGTTAAATTATTTAACCGTGGTTTATTTATACTTTAGTATTTTATTATTATATTAATCAACCGAGGGTTGAAGTTTTTTTATGCGTCTTCCATTTGACATTAATAGACAAGATATGTCTACATTACTATATAAAGTTTTATATTGCAACTGTAATTTAACCAAGGCTACTCCGTGTGAATTATTTAATAAATAATAATACCCCTAAAGGGCTAGGCTAAAGTGTTTTTTTTTTATTTATTGTTCTTGTAATCAAGATAAAAATTTTTCAAGTGATATAGATTCTATTACAATAGGCATAGAGCTATGTAAGATACCACATATCTCTGAGCATTGACCGAAAAATAATCCTTCTCTATTTATAAGAACAGAAAATTGGTTTAATCTACCAGGATAAGCATCACATTTTATACCTAAAGCTGGACAAGCATATGAGTGTATTACATCTCCAGATGTTACTATAAATCTAACATGTGTTAATTCTGGAAGTATAACTCTATTATCCACTTCTAACATTCTTAATGCACCATCTTCTAAATCAGATTCAGGTACTAGGTATGAATCAAATTCTAATTCTTCATCATCCTCGTTTAAGAAATCAGGGTATTGGTAGCTTCAATATCATTGGTGACCCTCTACAAACACAGTTAAAGAAGGATCAGTTACTTCATCCATTAAGTATAATAATTTAAAAGATGGAAATGCTATTAATATTAATATAAGCGCAGGTGTTACAGTTCATATTAACTCTATTAATGTACCATGATTTAAGTATTTGTTACTTATTGGTGATTTGCTGCTAATGTAATTTCTTATTACTGAAATTAATATTCATCCTACTCCGAATAATATAATTACTAAGTAAAACATTATATTATCATGTAATTCTACCAAAGCTTCCATTTGCGGGCTAGCGCTATCTTGGAAGTATACACCTCATGCTCTAGGTGCGTCACAAAGACTAAATATATTATTGAAAAAGTTAATCATTTTTAAATTTATATGTATATTCCATGTATAGTTTTTAAGCCAGATAGTTAATTTTTTTATTTGTTATTTCTAGTAAATTGTTGTTTATTGTATAGAGTAATAATAAACTCTACACATTTACTGTAGCGTTAACATGATAGAGGGGCAATTATTACAGGGGGAGACATTTACTTTTAACGGATGGAATCTCAGTTAAATTTTATAGTGGTACGGCGGTTTAAAAGGATTAAGCTAAATTTATTACTTGGTTTTTCTTAAATAAATAATTAGATCTTTTTATGTTTTTTCTTTTAGGGAGAATACGTAAATAGTATGAGTAATATTATTTACATGTAGTGACATTGTTAGGCTACATATAATAATAAGAATGCCATCATTAAAGCAAATAAGCCTGTTGCTTCCGAAAATGCAAAACCTAAAATAGCGTATGAAAATAGTTGACCTCTTAATGAAGGGTTTCTAGCTACACCTAGGATAAGTGCACCGAACACTACTCCAATTCCTATACCTGCACCTATTAAACCTGTTGTTGCTAATCCTGTTCCTATAATTTTTGCAGCTTGTATCATTTTTTAAATTTAAATATATATGGTTTATAAACGAAACGTTTAACTATTTTATATCGCTTATTATTTTTCCTAGATAGTACGCATATTTTTGCTTACTGGATATTATTTATTCGAGTAACCTCGAACGTGTAGTGCAATATATTGGTATATATAAATATAGCTATAGCGATAGATATAAGAATTTTTTATTTTAAACGGGGGAGCCGGTGTAAATTATTTTTCAATGTTTTAGTATACTCCTTAGGGATACGGAGGAATTGAACCTCTTATTTTTGATTTGCAATCAAAACGCAAAACCATTTGCTACAATATCCCATCTAGCTATTTTAACAGTACTAACATTTGTTGTATAACAAACATCTATTACGTGTTTTATATAGAACGCTATTTAAGTAGTTTCCATTTTCTTTTTTTTTATTTAAAAACCGTGGTAGCCGGCTTGCGGTTTACTCAAGGATAAAAAATTTATCCCGGATAAATTTTCTAGAAAATAGCTTAAGAAATAGGTGATTCGAACACCTAACCTGCCGTGTGTAAAACGGACGCTCTACCAATTAAGCCAATTTCTTTTTCTAGCTTTGTCACAGCTATAGCGGTTTAATGTTAAACATAACAGGGTTCGCTAATTTTATACCACTGGAGCGTGCACATATACTAGCCTGAGGAGAAAATCGAATTCTCATTCTTAATGCATGAAATTAACGTTCTAACCTATTGAACTACTCGGGCTATTATATAGATAAGTGTATCAAAGTATTACAATATTGTGGCTTAAGTAAACTATATAAAACTGGCTTATTTCGTCTAACAATATTCATTCTAGTTTAAACTTAACGGGTGGATACCCTGGATCGAACAGGGAACTTACTGTGCCACATACAGTTGTTCTGCCAATTGAACTATATCCACCTCTTCTTTGTGATGTATGTATTGTGATATTATGTTGGAGTGATTCGAACACTCAATAGTAAATACCAAAAATTTATGACTTACCGATTAGTCCACAACATATTTTTTGAAAAACCCAGGTAAAACTGTGATAACATTAAGGTAAATCCGACTTGAACGGATAAGATTTTTAATCAAATAGTCCTAAGCTATTCATGTCTACCAATTCCATCACTACCTTCATTGTTTTAGTCTATAAAACTATATTTATACATATATTGCCCGAGATAAGATTTGAACTTATAGCCTAAGCATCTTCAGAGCTCCGCTCTACCGGGTTGAGCTTCTCGGGCTTTTTTTTTTATGTATTGGAGATATTAGGACTCGATCCTAAAATAACGATATGCAAAATCGCAGTTTTACCAGTTAAACTATATCCCCCTTCCAGCCATTCATGCTGCCTCCAACACGCAAGAATTGTGTGTGGCGTGATATTGTCTTGAAACGAGAGCTGGGATTTCGATAGCTCGTATTACAATATCCCCACTGCGAAGCTGGGAGTTTTCTCTAAAGATACTCTGCTTGCAATGAGCCAGTAATATGGTTAAGTAAATACTATTAGAAAACCCAGCCCTAAACCCATTTCTGTCTAATATTTAATTTTTGTTATAAAATTAAACATATAAAACTGGCCGGTTATTTTTATAAACCCGTGTATATCTGAAACATATTTGCATAACCCACTCGGGGTTCGAACCCGAGATGTAACGGTGAAAGCGCTATGTCTTAACCACTTGACTAGTGGGTCTTTAAAATACCCCTTCCTGTTCCGGGTATATCAGTGACCACCTCCTTAATATATACAACCCCTTCTATAATTTAACCATCATTATGTACGTCATCACTATCTAATAAGGTACCGCACCCAGCCCCGCTAGCACCAGTGACCGTCTCCTATATACATTCCTGTATCCAAGGATATATACAGCCTCCTGATAGTTAAAAATACGGTTTTGTACATTTTCTGTATCTTACTTATCTAAATCTGCTCTTAATAGTTGTAGAAAAAAAAATTATATAATGCAAAATCTCTTAACAATATCCGAGAAACGACTTGAACGTTTACAATATAATATTAGCAAAGCTTAAACTTGCCCTGTCTACCAATTCCAGCACTCGGATCTAATTTAAATACTTTGTAAAAGCGTAGCTACTAAAAAGTATATAAGGCCAGAATGATTCGAACACTCATCTGAGCTATCATGAGCAGCTTGCTTTACCGATTAAGCTATAGCCTTTTTATGTATATTTCGTATCGTTATAGTGCGGGTGAAGGATTTGCACCCCCGTCTACTGATCATGAGTCAGTTGTGCTACTATTACACCAACCCGCATTTTTTTTTATTTCAATGTTAGAAAGCATTGAATTTATATACAAAGCCCCGTGCAAGTATCGCACTTACTTATACCGATTACAAAACGGTCGCATTGCTTTTATGCTAACCGGGCTAGATGTTTTTTTTTTTTTCGATTAAGTGTAAAACTACGTTGAGTATTAATCTTTATGTGATAAGTGTGTAATTTAGTTATTAATAAAATTAGTACTTTATACCTGAAGACATCAAAATCCTTTAAGCTAAAGCCTATAAAACTTCGTAGTGTTAGACTACGTATATTTAAGAGTATCCTAAGGTAAGTTTCGTGCCTAGATGCATTCAGCACTTATCTTTAACTAACATAGCTTTCCTGCCGTGCCTATGCTATATATATGTACAAGAGTAATAGTAATATACCTGCAGTAATAGAATAACTAATACTGCATCCTAGTTAATATTGGTCACATAAACAACAGGTAAACCAGGGGTTAATATACCCAACTCCTTTCGTACGAAGGGGCTATCCTTATTTTACTCTAATTCCCTCTAGAAGATAGAAACCATACTGTCTCACGACGTATTTAACCCAGCTCGTGTAGCTCTTTAATCGACGAACAGTCGTACCCTTCATGATTCCTGCATTCATGTGGATGAGCTAAGCCGACATCGAGGTGCCAAACTGCGCACTCAATTTGTACTCTCTGGCGCAATTAGCCTGTTATCCCTAGCGTAGCTTTTTCAAAAATCCAAGACCTTTCCTTTCTGCATCTTGTGATCATATGCCCCGCTTACGCGACTGATAGACGTGTAAGTCAAACAGTAAAGCAAGATTAAGCCATTAAACTTTACGAGTAAATATAAAAATCATTTTATTACATAATAATAAAACAAATAAAACCAATACATAGAGTTTTCTTCTAAATTAGTGGTTTATTTACATCTATTTTCCATATAGTTAAAATCTTACTTAAATAAAAAAAATAAATCTAACCTAATAGATATATAACTGAATAAATTATCTTATACAAGATAAAAAATAACAAATTAAAATAAAAAATATGCAGCACAAGCGGCGAGGGTTACTCGACACCAGGCTACATATTTAGTTGCCGGTCTAAACCAGCAAATTACAAAATTAACTTTGGATACACCCAGGTACTTTTTATGGGATCTGTGCCCCGCATAAACCGTCTACTAGCAACTGTTTCCCGGGGACCTTCCGCATGGAACCCCCCTTTTCCTTTTTGGATAAGTTTTGTAGACTTAATACATTTCATCTCCAACCTAGTCTAGCATAACCTTCATCTAATTTAGTTTGTTGGCTGTAGTCTTGTCCAGGTTTTCCATTACTAATAATATATTCTACCGATATGATAAACAAAGTAAAGGTGTTTCAATTCTATCTAATCAACTACCTTATACACTACAACTTGTTCCATCATACCCAATAACTAGCAACAGTAAAGCTGCATAGGGTCTTCTCGTCTATCTAGAGGTAAACTGTATCTGCACAGTTATTCCAATTTCACTGAGCCAATCATTGAGACAGCTGTTGTATCGTTAAATCATTCATGCAAGACCGCATTTAACGGCCAGGGTATTCCGCTACCTTAGGACCCTCATCGGTAAGGCCGCCATTGATTGGGGTATCCTTCAAAACCTAGCTTATTTTAGTCAACTAAGAAAATCCGTTAACCAGCCAACATTGGGCAGAAATCACACTCAATACTTTGATTTGTCATCTTACGCAAAGTGCTTTGTTTTAATTAAACAGTCGTACAACACCATTCTATGCCTCCTATTCTTAACTTGATATTAATCAAGAAGAAGGGCACACCTTATCCCGAAGTTACGGTGTCATTTTGCCGAGTTCCTTAATGATTGTTAACTCAAACGCCTTCGTATACTCTACTAGCTTACTTGGGGTAGTTTCTAGGTACGGTTAAACATATATATCTTTTTCCAGAACACTATTTACTCCTGAGATTTATTCCTCTCATCATAGGTTGTTGGATATATAAAAAGATTTGCTCATCATTTAGTCCTTTAGGGCAGGTCAATAAACTTAGAGGCCGTTACTTGCCGAAATACCATAAGCTTTAGGCGAGGGTTATCCCTTTTTCGTTACTCATGCCAGCATTCTCACTTGGGTTATCTTACCTATCATCAAAAATAATTAATTTTTTCTGGGATGGTTTACGAAACCTTAAAAAGACTTCGTCTAAGATCACCCAACGTTCCGCTACCCCACAAATACAATGTTCTAGATACAAAAATGTACTGAAAATATTAATATTTATGGACAAGGTGTCGGTATATTGTTTAGATCCGTTAAATTTTCGGTGCGTTTAACTTATATTTTGAACCAGTGCTCTGTTACGAGGTCTTCAAAAAATGGCCGCTTCTAAGCCTATTTCCTGGTTGTATATGAAAAATACTTCCTTAATTTCACTTAACAATAATTTTGGAACCTTTAACTCTTGTTCTGGGCTGTTTCCCTTTAGACATACAACCTTATCGTACTATGTCCGATTATTCAATATTCATCATTGCCCTTCCGAGAGCAAATTCTCACCGATAAAATCTTCACGATCCCCCGATATATACAAAAGTATAGTTTTTTTTAAAAACCTACACAATTTGTCTGAGATCACAATTCTGTACCTGCTATGATGTTGTTTGAATTACCTACTTATATAGGTTTCGCGGAAAACCAGCTATCCTGGTCAGTTTTGTCTTTCACTAACTTACCACAATTCTTCGGATATCTTTACAACGATAACCCGTTCGGGCTTTTATAACCCTGATCATGGTAAGATCACCAGGCTTCGGGTCTAATTTTAGATACTAATTCATTAATTAATAATCGGTTTATCTAGGAAGGTTTTCATTCAAACTTTTCTTGACGTATCTAACTAGTATGGCTTA
>JAOTQK010000483.1:0-25934 GCA_025642025.1 Rhododendron ferrugineum | reverse complement strand
CCTCTCGAGGTGTCCGGGTCCCACTTAATTTTTGGCTCAAACTCGCCCAAAAATTGTGTGAACTAAACCCATTTTTTCCAACAGCAATTTGACTTAGAATCAGTTTTGACGTAGCGTCAGTTTGAATCTGTAATGCATTTTTATTCATATCTGGCAAATATTAATCCTTTTGTTCACGAGTTAGAATTGACTCTTTCTGTACTCAGGTCGTTATGGCGGTAAGACCGTAATAGTAATAAACACTTTATAGTTGAGCTCGAATTTCAATGGATTTTCCGATTTGGGCCATCATTTAGCTGTGATAGCATGATTTGAGGTTTTATCCACGTACACTGTGGATTTTCCTTCGTATTTGGTGAAGGATTGATCTTTTTGTTGCTACTTCATCCCAAGATTTCATTTCGTATTGGCTCTTTCAGAATTCCGATTTTTTTTTGGTTATCAAGAATGAATTGAGCTGGAATTATAATGGATGCTGTTAATCTATTACCTCATAGATTCATTTCTAGCTAAAACATGGAGAGTGGAGAGATAAGAAAGAGAAAATAGTGAAGTATATGATTCTCTTCGCTCGTTTTGCTGGGGAGAAAAGGTTCAACAAATAGAATAAGGCTTCATTTGTGCGGAGAGGGAGAGAGAGGCTAAGTGCCCAAAAGGTGGAGAAAGAGCGGGGGCTATATTGGTTACAAGTAAATCTTTACTATGGTTTTTTATTATTTGGAAATTGGATTTGAAAGGTAAGATATGATTAGTTACTACATAAGAAGCTATCATTGTCTGCAAGTTGCATTCCTTACATGTCAGAAGTTCAGCTTTCATCCCCCAAAATATTTAATTTCTAGAGATACTCTGTCTGTCATCGTGCCTGCTTAAGGAAGGGCGCAATTATGCAGACGGCTGTTAGTGATAGGCTGATAGCCTAGTTAGTAGTTAGTATTGATTCTTCTGAAGCTTTTAGGATCTCTAGATAGACCATGTAAGATTGTGAATCTCCAGTCTGCAGGTTAAGAACTAAGAAGTTTTTGCCTATGGTGGAGGAACTTAGTTGCAAGAAGCGGAAGAATATAGAAGCTCCCAAGGTTGGGAACGTGTAGATATATTATGAAAATAATGTATCATCGAGTATTCACTTTAAAACTACTATCATTTTAGGCAGGGGCGGCTCCACCTTATACTGAGGGGGTTCAAGTGAACCCGCTGGATTAAAAAAGAACACTAAAAATTTGGAACTTTGTACATATAATTATTTTTCTTTAATATTGTCGGCACTAAATTACTCTTACACAACAAAAATAAATAAAAACTCAACCAAATTTGTGAGTAATTAGATAATATAGCTCAAGGGAACAAAATAAACTAGGCTTAACATATTGTCAACCAAAATAAATGTCTATTTCATATAGAGCTTTACAATGCAAAATTTCGCTTTACGTTTTTGTTACCATTAAACAAAAGTTCTGGAGCCGCCCTTGATTTTAGGAAGAAAAATTATGGGCCAAGTCCGCCTTAAGTGTAAGAAATGGGCTGGAGTCACAATATATGGTTTTTGTTTAAGATATCATGACTTGGGCTAGCTATATGAGTTCATCAAAAATAGATTAATAAAGCCTAGTGATAAATCCCTGTTTTCCTATACAAAGATCATACCAAAGCTCCCAATCTCCCATCTTCGTAAGGAGCGAGCTCCCATTACGATGTAAGTGGGCTCCCATCAAACTCCTTCGTTGGGAGCGCAAAAGTGGTTTCCCAAGATGGGAGCAGCACCACTTTAGGAGTTCCATGCTACTAAGGGTTGAATAGGTGGGGGTGCTAATCTTGGTGTAGGGATATTGATTTTCTGCCACGGAAGGGCTTAGGTCAATAGCTAATCTATTGGTTGAGGGTAGTGTGTTAGACCATTGGGTATTGAGGTGTGACAACAGCTTAACTTCGTTTGTGAAACAGAATGTTTTGTGAGACTTGTCCATTTCAATTAAAGGTGGTACATGATGTTTTAGTTTCATGGGTCTCGTAGGCTTGAATCGCTTGATTTCAACAATGTTCCATATCTTTTGAAATTTATTACATGGCATCAGCACCTTGTCTCTGTTAATATTTTGGGAGTTATCAACGGGGGATATGTTACAGACAACCAAAGTGTAGTGAGTTTTAAAAACTTGCATGTATATGCCATGTCCCAGATTATTCCAAGACATACCGGAGGTAATTTTCATTTACCCTGAATTAGTGTTGTAGATTGACATGCTTAATTTCTGTTCCTTGCCATTTTAGGATCGTACAGTTCTAAGCTGTCACAAATTGGCATGTTCAGGTCTTGTTTTATGCGTGCTGTGTGTTTGTGTCGCTTTCCATGCTTCATGGGTGCTTATATTTGTTATGTAAAACCTGCACCGGCTTTTTGGGTTATTGTTGAACTCTATCATCAAGACAGAACTTCATTGCTTTAGAAGAATCCATTTGAGAAGCTATAAATTGCCACTTGACTTCATTTTTTGCTTTGCTGAAATTTTCCTGCTGTTTCTGGTGATCCTTACACGCTCTCTTCTGCTTGAATACAGGAGTCACAATTAGTTTTGTACTCGCTGGCGCATCTTGTGTACTCAATGCGCTATGCTATGCCGAGCTAGCTTCTCGGTTTCCTGCTGTTGTAGGCGGAGCATACCTATATACATACACAGCTTTCAATGAGCTTACTGCGTTTCTCGTGTTTGCGCAACTGATGCTTGACTACCATATTGGTGCTGCTAGCATAGCAAGAAGCTTAGCAAGCTATGTAGTTGTAATACTAGAGCTCTTTCCCTTTTTCAAGGATAACATACCAAGCTGGATTGGGCATGGTGGTGAGGAGTTTTTGGGAGCCCTATCTATTAATGTATTGGCTCCAATTCTCCTAGTGCTTCTTACGATAGTTCTTTCTTTGGGAGTCGGAGAATCGTCTGTATTAAACTCAGTCATGACTACAGCAAAGGTGATCTTATGTATTTCTTCAATGGAGCTTTTAGTTTAGGATCTCAATGGCAATATCTAAACATATATTTGCATTTAGTAAGACCTTTGGAAGCATTGCAAAGGAAAGTGCTCACTCGGCACTTGTAATAAGGGTTGGGTATACGTGTCTCACATACTTTAAACGTAACCCCCTCAAATATACTTTGCTTGAGTTTTACTATATAAGAATCCATTACTTAATTTTGTGCATAAATACACCATGTTTACATAAGAATTTTGAATTCTGGCTGCATTCTAACCATAGTGTCTTTGGACTGGAGGATTTGGATAATCTGACGTAGCAAATAAATGCAACCCTCCACGCGAATGCAAGTTCATGCTGCACAAGAGGAGAGATATATGTTTACATGGTTCAAGTGGCTACGGCCTTATGGGAATTATGCTGCCTTTTTTTCTTCCCTGTAGGATGGGAATAAATTGTGTTCGGTACTAATTGGTAGTTCATATTTGCATTGTAGCTTGATTATAGTTGTTAAAAAATGTTACGCTGTGCTGGCTAATTTTGACATGGGTTTGTTGCAGGTAATAATTGTTATTTTCGTCATAATCGTTGGGTCTTTTGAGGTTGATGTTTCAAATTGGTCTCCTTTTGCACCAAATGGTTTTAAAGCAGTACTGACGGGAGCAACTGTAGCATTCTTTGCATTTGTTGGATTTGATGCAGTTGCTAATTCAGCTGAAGAATCTAAGAGACCACAAGTAAGTTTTAGTGAGTTGGATTTGATGGTTACGGAACTACAGTTGTTTTGATGCTTAACGTGGACATTTTGGTTTGTCATGTCTGATATGCTGTTGTGTTAATGTAATGTAAAATGACATTTCAGCGGGACTTGCCATTAGGCATCATGGGCAGCCTTCTCATTTGTGCGGCATTGTATATTGGTGTTTGCTTAGTCTTAACTGGGATGGTACCTTACCAGTTCCTAGGGGAAGAAGCTCCTCTGTCTGAAGCTTTCACATCGAAGGGTTTGAAATATGTTTCTGTAATAATCAGCATTGGTGCTGTTGCTGGACTTACGACTACGCTTCTAGTTGGTCTTTATGTCCAGGTAAAATGCTGTAAACTTTCACATTGTTGACATTCCTTCATCACATGTATGGCCAGTCTAAGTGGTGGTTTTTTCAAACAAGCAGTCTAGGTTATATCTTGGGCTTGGAAGGGATGGTTTACTACCTTCAATTTTTGCTAAAGTGCATCCGATACGCCACACTCCCATACACGCTCAGGTTTGGGTTGGATCTGTTGCCTGCGTCTTGGCAGGGCTGTTCAATGTGCATGTGCTCTCACACATTCTTTCAGTTGGCTCGTTGGTATGTTCCTATCCAGCTTCCATGTTTAGCAAGTTCAGCTTCATAAATGTACCTCTTCTTATTTTAGCAAAAGTTGGATCAATCTTCTGCATTTGCATTTGAAATGAATTGCATTGAATTACCAATCACAATATGCATAGCCCTTGTTTCTAGAGAAGCATTTCTCCAACTCTTTGGTTGCATGGCATGCTATGATGAAGGATTGAGGATTTCAGGGTATACAAATTGGTGAAAACGCTTCTTGTTCAAGGATTTTGGTCTAATTCAGAACTAGGTGTATGCACGCTAACACGAGCACTCTGGTTTGTTTCAGACAGGCTATTCTGTTGTCTCAGCATGTGTGGTAACCCTTCGCTGGAAGGATAAGAGCTCAAGTCAAGTTTCTAGAAGGTGGATATCAAGCTGGAGGGAAGGTGTCCTTTGCCTAATCATAATTGCTTCTTGTGGTTTCACAGCTGGAGCTGTCTACCGTTTCAATGCTTCATTTGTGTTTCTGATTGTGGCTGTTGTAGCTGCAATCTTTGCCGCCGCTGCTCTTTACTTACGTCAAGTAAGTACAGTACAGTTTGTTTTTTGCTGATCAAAGAAAAGTAAGTACATTTTAATGATGTACTTGTAGTACCGACAACTATAGATTTTTGCATATTGTTTGCGCCATGAATCCTGAAAAAAATGAAGTGCTGCAGAAAAAGGGCATTTCTAGACAGCCAATTATTTAGCAACCTGAAAACACTATTGAATCGATTCAATCAAGCGAAGAAGCTAATATGCCAGTTTCTAAGAATCAGTTATGTTGCTTGTTGTTTGTAAAGTGTTTTTATTAGATTCGGAATCTTAGTCTAATGAAAAATGTCTTATGACTAAGGTGGGCTAGTCCAACTCTTGCAGTTCATGCTAGGAAAGGTATGACGAGGGGTCTTAGGACTCAGTGGGATTCATTTGATTGATGTTAAGAGCCCCTGATTCTAGGAGAAAGCCTAATGTTGGATGACCTAAGATTGAGAACGGTGCTTGTTTCTTGGTGGGCTGCTCTGAGCATATGCTAGGATTGTATGAAAGGTGAAACTAGGGTTCAAGGGTAGATTTTGGATTCAACTGGTTGAGTCTTAAGGCTGATTTTTGTTTGAATTTGGACGAAAATAGTCTTCTGGCTTCTTTTTTTGGTTATTAGGGAACATGTCTATGTTTTAAGGCCTGAAATGGCAGGATAAGTAGGATTAGGGTTTTGGATTCAGCGTTCCAGGGATAATTAGGGTGAAAGGAGCTTGATTTGTGGTTTTGAGCCATGCATAAGCGCACGTTTAATTCCTGAGACACAGCTAAGTGCAGGTCTAGTGCTTCTGGCACGTCGAGACGAGGTGCATCGGAATGTTGGATTGGCTTCTTCGTGTTGATATATGATTGTTGATTTTAGATAGCAGCCACATGTATTACAGCTATTTTCCATATTGCAACGAGTTTAGTGTTCAAACAATATAAATCCTAGAGTTCAAGTTTGCTGGAAGAACTGCTCAGCACCTGAGAAATCTTCTTTGCCTTGGCTCCAGGTTTGATCTTCTTCTTCTTCGTCCTTTTCTTCTTCTTCGTCTTATTCCTCCTCTTTTTGTCTTTTCTTCATGGTGTTGTTTTTGCTAGAACAAACTACTCAGCCTACCCCTTTTCGGTATTTTCCTGCTTGATTAACTCTATTTCTCATCTATTGTGCCCATCATCTTCTCATCATCTTCTTCTTCAGCTTGGTGGATCCTTTTTTCCCCCCTCTTTCACCTATGCTCCAGGTTCTTCCTTCTTATTTCTTCCTTTTTTTGGATGATAGGTACCTTCACTAGTCAGTAGTCAGTACAATAGTGTCGACCAGTTTTCCCCTATTTTGGTTTTATTGAATTTCACTAGTCAGTACAATAGATTAGAAAAATAGTGTCGTCCAGTTAGTACTTTGTAATGGTAGATGCTTGTTATAATACTTAATCTGTGTATGTAAATTGTTCATCTCTGCTTGCTTATGTTTGAATCTTGAATTGTTTTTCTGTGGTATATTTGCTATTTTTTCTTGACAACGTGCATCTTGCTTTAGTGAAGCATGCGTCTCACCTCAAGACTTGTGGTGAGGTCCCTAGAGACTTTTGGCGCCTATCGCTTTTAACATCTACGCTGTGCATTAAGAGTGTCAGAAGTAGAAAGAGTGTAAATCTTTAGTACCATTTCAATGGCTTTCTAGGAATCTCACCTAAAAGAAACTAGTGGAGTCTCACCATTGTAAGTTCTTTAAGCAATTAATTCATCATCTTCTTGTCTTCTACTGTCATTAGAGACTTGCTTCTGTACTAGTAAGCTTTTTCTTCTAGGGCATGAATCCAGTATGATGATGAGGTTTGCAATTTGATGGAAAATTCCTAATCTCTGGAAGGTGCATCTCTTCTTCTTCTCGTCTGCTTTTAGAGAGTCTACCTGGTGAGTTGAAATTACCCACAGCGGGTGGGAACACCAGTTATTTTTCCTTTTTTGTCTTTTTCTGGATGAGTGGATGCAGAAGTGATATTGATCCCTTGGTTAATGTCTCAGCAAAGTAAAAAATGGAATATCATGTAGTCGTGGAAATGCCATGTCATGCTAAGCCAAAATGGGAAATGTGCTTGGCAGAGTGGGTCGCTATCTCCTGTTAAATATCTCAAGAAAGAATGATAAAGTATGCATGGAATTGGTGCACTGACTAGCTCCCTTGTGGCTAAACTTAAGGCAGTTACTACTACACACTTAAGTAGAAGATATGTTTTTCGCCCTTCATCCAATTTTTGCATTACTGCATATATTTTTTAGTTCTTGCTCGATAAACTCTCTCACATTCCTTTTCACAGGCTTATACGGTTCCACCAGGATTCTCTTGTCCGTGGGTTCCAATTGTGCCCTCTGTTTGCATCTTCTTCAACATTTTCCTGTTTGCTCAGGTTTGCACATTAAGTACCCTTTTGCAACTCCCCTGTAGAGTGATTGAACCGTAAAATTACAAGTACAAAAGAACTTGATGATCAACGTATCAATCTCACTATCAAATTTCTTTTCGCAGTTACACTATGAGGCCTGGGTGAGATTTGTTGTCCTCAGCATTATTTCAGTTGGGATTTATGCATTTTACGGGCAATATCATGCCGATCCTGTAAGTACGAGTGAGACATTAACTTACCATAGGGCACCTGCAGAAGAAAATTGACAGTATATCCATTTACCACTGTGTATGTATATATTCACGTGGCCTGTTGTTTGTTGTACCAAAAAGTATTTACATGAGAGTAGGTTCTCATCAATACTGTAAGGCATGTAAATTCTGGATACCATGCTGAATAGCATACTCGTCCATTTATGAAGAGAGAACAGTATTTAGATCAGTTTTCTTCAAGATGTAATTGGCTTTAGAAATTCAGAGATTTGACTTCTTTCAGTTCATTCCATCCACTTTATGGTGATTGCCCAATTTTGTCAGAACAATTCAGTTTTTGTTGTGTAATGACATTAGATCTACTGAAGTATCTACAAGGGGCTTCACTGATGATTGTTGGTTCAGTCTGGTTCATGGCCTGCAAGTATTATCGATTCTTTGATTCCCATGGGGTTCTCAAAACTTGCTCCTATGTCCTCGCCATAAAACTTGACCTGGATTTTTGAATTCTGTTTCTTCTTTGGTAGGTTTCTGCAGATTCAACATGACATTGTTATGGATATGGGAGCAAAGAAAATATGTGTATGCGCATTTGTTCCCTGGCTGGCACTGAAGCATCTTAATACGTGCGGGTATCTGTTTGCCCCTCTTCTCTTTTCTCCCCCATGTTATCTGACTCAGGTATGGCTGCAGGCTGCTAGTAAAGGTCTAATTGGTTCAGGTCGGTTGGGTTTTGGGTATCTATCACTGAATTTATCAAGGTACCGATACCGGTTCAAGGGGTTTAGGTTTGGTCGGGGACTTCGGGTGGACCGTAGAACATGAACAAAAACACAGAAAAGGGGCAAAAATTACATTGCATGAATCATTCGATGGACTTAGATACTCATATTACTGATTACCACGAACAAACATAAAAGCAACTGATGTTTATGTGCTGATTGCAAAAACTCGAAGATAGATTGACGCACATCTATATCACATTGAGGGTAAGGACTTAGGTCACCATCGCTGAAAATGTAGAAACCAGAACGTAGGAGAGAGGTTGGGGTTTGTTGATTTGAGGAGGTTTGATGGTTAGGATTTATCTAAACCTACATAAAGATCAAAAAATCAATTTCCTTGTAGCTTCTTCAATCTTCAGTTCGGGCCAGTCAGATTAAGGGAAAATTTCGCATTCCAATGATCTAACGGGAAATGAAGAATCTACATTTCAAACCGAAACAGACCGATCCCTTGTCCAGACTGACCCAAAGGTTGGATCGGTACAGATTGGTCGGATAAAGTTTCAAGATCGAGTATAGTATTGCCAATTCTAAAAAAAAATATCAAGTGTAGTATCTGTTTTTGGCCTTTTGGCTAGTATTGAGTCTAGTATCGCTGATTCTAAAAAAAGATCAAAGATCAAGTGTAGTATCTATTCTCAGCCTTTTGGCTAAGATCGAGTTAGTATTACCGATTCTAAAAAAATCAATTACAGTACCTTTTCTTGGCCTTTTAGCTTAAGATCTAGTGTAGTATCGCCAATAAAAAAAAGAACAAGTGTAGTATATGTTCTCAACCTTTTGGCTAATGACAAGGCTAAGAAAAAATGTAGTATTGCGGATGAAAAAAAAAGGCCAAGAGTAACATCTGTGCTGGGTCTTTTGGCTAAGATCAAGTGTAGCATCGACAATAAAAAAGAAGAAGAAGATCAAGTGAAGTATCTGGTCTCGGCCTTTTGGCTATGATTGAGTGTAATATCGCCGATTCTTAAAAAAGATCAAGTGTAGTATCTACGCTCGGCCTATTGGCTAAGATCAAGTGTAGTATCGCGATTCGCGGATAAAAAAAAGATCAAGTGCAGTATTTGTTCTCAGCCTTTTGACTAAGATCGAGTGTAGTATTGTCGATTCTAAAAAAAGATCAAGCGTAACATCTACGCTCGGCCTTTTGGCTAAGATTAGTGTAGTATCACCTATAGAAAAGAAAGATCAAGTACAATATCTGTTCTTGTTCTTTTTGCTGAGAGCAAGTGTAGTATCGCCGATTCTAAAGAAGGATCTAGTGTAGCATCTGCGCTCGACCTATTGGCTAAGATCAAATGTAGTATCGACAAAAAAAGAAGAAGATCAAGTTTAGTATCTATTCTCGGCCTATTGGCTAAGATCAAGTGTAATATCGCCGATTAAAAAAAAAAATCAAGTGCCGCATCTATTATCGGCCTTTTGGCTAAGAATAAGTGTAGTATCTCCGATTCTAAAAAAAAGATCAAGTGCAGCATCTGTGCTCGACCTATTGGCTAAGATCAAGTGTAGTATCGATGATAAAAAAAGATCAAGTGCAATATTTGTTCTCAGCCTATTGGCTAAGATCAAGTGTAGTATCTATGATCGCCTATTGGCTAAGATCAACCTAAACCTAGACGCTCTTGCCGAATCCATGCACACCTCTCTAAATGCTTGACTGCCGCTGCCTCGAATCCACGAGTCTTCCAAAGATGCCTTTCGAACTCCAAGAAATGGCTTTGTGTAGAGATTGAATGTGTTGTAGAAAACCCCTCGAAGATGATTCTTTAGAACATAGGAATTGATAGATTTTCACTAGTCTTCGAGGTGCACAATCCTAGCCACCAAAAATGATAGAGGTGAGAAATATGAGCTCTCCCTTTTTAATTTAGTGCTTATCCTATTTCTTGACCTAATGGGTCAATATTTATAGGCAGATTCACAAACTGCAGTAAGCGCTCGTTTTGCTCGAGCAAAATTTTCTGCCTTCAATATTTTGCTTGAGCGAAATGCACATCTCCAATTATATTATTTATTTATTCCCACTTTCCTTTCCTCCATGATTCCAGTCAACACTTAGAATAAAATCTCCCTCTTCAAATTAGATGAATTGTTTGACGTGATTGTTGGGAGCTCGACAAACGACTCGATGTAATTGCTTGATATTTCTTCCACAAGAAATTACAACTCAATAATCAAATAATCGCAATTACACAGATGAATGTGTTTTGATCACATGCATTTGACAATCATAAATATTTTGGCTTTACAATCTCCCCTTTGGCAATGCATGACAAAACACATCAAATAAAAAATCTGACACCTAATCCCAACAATCACAATGATCATCCTGCAATGTTCTCAACAAGCGCACAGTTAGACCCCATAACATCCTTCTCCCCTTTTTTGTCATGAATTGACAAAGAAAGAGCAGGGATAAATAGTTTATGTCAGAACATGCAAAGAGACAATGAAGTGCATAGAAGCCATGCATAAACACATATATGTCAATGAAAACAAGTTGCTCCTCCTCAACACAAGCTACTCCCATCATATGTGCCCAATGAAAGGGATCTCAAAGAAAATGCCACGAACTACTCAACATCAAGGTATATCGCACACTCAACATCACATGGTACAACAAGTAATGGATGCTTTCAACGGGGCAACCCTAAGAAAGATGCAAGGAACGATCATGGGCATAAAATCATGCAAGTGTCAAGGTGACTGTGTGCACAGATAGCCTCAACAATAGGTTCGACTCACCACCATGAGATCATACCATACCAAGATAGAAGATCACCTCGCATCATCCTTCACAAAGGCGTCAGACCAACTCCATCCCTGATGTTTTCTCTTTTTTTTCCCTCTCGATGACATAAGCAAGATAAGTGTTAAGAGATGCCAACCTTATAACCATATAATCACACAATAATTTGCACCGTCATGGGCGACTTTCACACATCTAAGGCCGTAGCTTAAATCCATGACACAAAAAGAGAATTCATGAGAAGCTAGTCAATGGTAGCTTACACGTGCACATAGAGGTAGCCCTTTCCTCGAGTCTCTCAACTATTTTTGTTGTTTTTTTTAACCCATCAAACTGAACCAATCGACCTCACATAGGGTATGCATGCCAAAAGTCAATTGGAGGGTTTTGAGCCTGCTGTAATCATGCTAGCTTCTACTATCAGGGAGCTTCCATGTTCTAATCAATTTGAAGCTTTACAGTTGGGGGACTCTACTATTGACACTTCTACAGGGGTTATGGGTTTAGAGGTTGCTCAGGTGAGTTTGGGTTCTGGTGATTCAGTTATTCAGGACTCCTTGGTTGGTGCTCCTAATGGGTCTGATCCTAGTTCAAGCAAGGGTATGGAGATGGTTCAGGATGGTACTCTACCTGATGTTCTTGGGGTGGGTATGGTAGATCCTGACGCTTTGTTCCAGGCTTTGACTTCTAAGGAAATGGAGAACCTTCACAAGCCTAATGAAGGGAAGAACCTTGGGGCAGCTAAGAGGGGAAGAAAACCTAAGAAGCAATGATCAAGTTCTCTTCCTGGAATATTAGGGGTCTAAACAACCCTACTAAACAAGGTGAGGTTAGGAAGTTTATTCATTTCAATAGACTGTCTTTGATGGGAATTGTTGAATTGAAAATTAGACAGGAAAATATGGCAGGTGCCATGAAGAAGTGTCTGCCTGATGGATGGGATTTTGTTCACAACATTGGGACAAGTTCTGTTGCTACGATAATTGTAGTGTGAGACACTCAGGGTCCAAAGGTCAGTGTGTTAGCTTCCTCTGATTAATGATGTTACTTTCTGTTCAGGTGGATACTAGAATTTTTGCTCTCTCTGTTGTGTATGGGTTTAATCAAGTTGGTCCTAGAAGGCAACTTTGGGATGAACTAAGGTCTGGTTTTGCTTTTCTATTGGTGACCAACCTTGGATTGTTATGGGGGATTTCAATGTAGTTAGATGGTAGAATGAGAAGTCTAACTCTAGCCACTTTGATGCTAATGCTACGGGGGAGTTTAATAGCTGTATAGATGATATTGAAATGGAGGAACTTAATTCAAAAGGTCTGTGGTTTACTTGGTCAAATAAGCAAGTGGGTGTGGGACATTGTAGTTGTAGGCTGGATAGAGCTCTCGTTAATTCACTATGGCAGTCTGAGTTCACTGAATCTGAACTTGCAGTCCTTGCTCCTAATGTATTTGATCATTGTCCACTTCTAGTGACAGTGCTACCCTACAAGGGAGGAAGGAAACCTTTTAAGTTCTTTAACTTCTGGATGAATCATAAGCAAGTTGGGTCACCTATGTATATCCTTTATGAGAAGCTTAGAAGACTAAAACCTTGTTTGAAGAATTTTAATGAGTTTTACAGTGATATTTAGAATAGGGTGAGGGTGGCTAGGGAGGAGCTTAGTAACATTCAGACTTGTTGTGCTCAATTACCTGGGGACCCCATTCGGATGGAATATGAACGACTTTGCCTTCTGAATTTCAATGATCTATGTGTAGCTGAGGAGGCTTGGTGTAGGCAGAAACCTAGGGTTCGTTGGCTACAATTGGGGGATAATAATACTAGGTTTTTCCATAAAAATGTTGCTAGTCATAGAATGAGGAACAAGATATTATCCATTTGTGATGAGAATGGTCATCATTTGGAAGATATTAAGGAAGTTAAAGGGGAGATTCTTAGGTTCTACATGCAAGTTTCTAGATTTATAAAATAGCCCAACTCTAGTAGAGAAGATTCTTAGGTTCTACATGCAATGTTCTAAAAAGCGCTCGGCGCTAGGCGGGCAGCCGACCACCTTCGAGCTTCGAGACCTATTAATCGGCCATTAATCGCCTTTTAGCAATTAGTCGGTTTTTTTTTGGATAATTATACTGCAACCTCCCTACCATTAATAATCATAGATTTCCTAGTTGATGTGATATATCTTCTCTCCAAAAAATTTCCTAGTTCTCTTTGGCTATTGGATAATCAATGTTTAACACTTCTAAATGTTAACAGTTCTCTACAATTCAAATATAGAGACATATAAACTAGGTACTACCAAATAACTAGTCAATCCATAATGAGAAGTTCAATGTTCATAGTTCAAACCAAATGAAACCAAATACGAAATTACCAGTCAATTACAAAGTTCAACGTTCAAACCAAATGAAACCAAGTACGAAATTATTAGTCAATTACTCCTCCTCTTCTTCTCTGTCACCCCTCGATTTTCAACATAAATAATAATCATTTTCAGTAAATACAATCAATATCGAAGTACCGATAATACCCAAATGACTTATTTTCTCCAGTTCTCAAAGTTAAATTTAAAAGATACAAGCTTGGCTCGAAGCCCCAAGTTATCAAATACCAAAATAATATTACAGTTTTCATTATTCTTTCTTCCGAATACTACTTTCAAATAAGATGCAAATTCAACTCCTCCTTTATACCTCCGAGACACGTGAACAACAAGCACGAGATGCAAGCCATGCCAACTTCCTTGCTTTTTACTTGAAAATGATAGGTTGAACTACACTAACCCAGTAAAGAAATCTTTACACAAGCTGCATAAAAATGTGATGAGGTATGCATCTAGAATGAATGAGTTCCAATGAGCGGATAAGAGATACAAAGGGGCACCACAATGAACCGACAAACTACGACTACAGGATTCTATACATCTTAAAGGCATCTCTAACCATTCGTATATCAAACTAGGGGTTGCATTAGGCAACAATCAATCTAAATAACCCACGACAATTTCTCAAACCATCTTAAGACTCCTCGATGAACGCCACAATTAACTTTCTCATTTCTTACAATTCGACATTAAGCCCCTTTTTATAAAGAGAAAGCATTCCTTTTTACCCATGATTCCATTCGCACGTTTTCGTATTCAAGACTTACATTCCGGGTCTTAAGAACCCTGTTCGTTTCCCAGAGATCTCCATTAACATATCAAATAGTGAACTTAAGAAAAACTTTCCCGGTCTTAGGGCCCCATATACCCACAATACATTCCGGGTACTTGTGACCCCGTACATCCATTTTACATCTCATCCTACGCATTTCCATGACTCTAATTTCAAGAAAGTAGACAAGAATGAGATATTGATATTAAGTAGGTTGTTCACATATTAACTTGCATTTCCATTTTGTTTCCAAACTCTTTATGTCGATTCACCCGACATACTAAATGGCATCAATTGTCGAGTTATCACATCATACATTAATAAATACCTCAAGATCACATTGATCCTATGAGTCTACCACGACGCCCTTTGTCACGTACCGTACCAATAAATAACTCCACGACACACCATCCTCTAGGTTCTAAACGAGAATCTTACCAAAAGAGTGCCAAAGGAACCAAGGAAGGTCAACAAGACGATGCACGAGCATACGAGTCATAATCCTATCCATTGGATCACTATTATTATACTCTAATGAGTGCCAACGGACAAGATCAAACGAGTCATTAGGATACAAGTAATCATACTCGAGAGTGGCTTAAATATGTTCTAATCATATAGGGAGTCATAACATGGAACGAAAACAACCTTAAGAGTAGCCACTAATATCGGCAAACTGATACACCTCTACTCAAATGGTCATAACTTTCTGTGTACTAAGAGTTCTAAGGTGATTCCGTCGGCAAATGAAGGCTAACTTTAAGACCTTCGAATCGATATAAAGTTTGCATGAAACGGAGATCGGATGAAGAAGTTATGGCTGTTTGAAGTTGGCTGAAACTCAGAAAACGGAAAGAAATATCCAAATTCGACCGAAACGCAAAATCCAACCTCAAGCACGAAACAAAGCACAATCTAAGCACATAAACATCACATAAACGTATAACAAGGGTAAGAAATCCCTACCACAATGAGTTTTGAGCAAAATCCTAAGTAACCCAAGCTTGAAACACCAAGATCTAGCTCCTCCCAAGCTACAATACGAGACCTCTTTGAGCGCAATAACCTTGATTCCGGATGAAATTAAGATGAACAACCCATAGATCTTGAAGATTTTGAGGTGTTTGATGTGCAAATCCAAGAATTTGGGTGAGAGATTGAAGAGAGAAGGTAGAGGGGCGATTTTAGGGCTTGGTTCGGGGTCTTGGAGTGAGAAAATAACATAAGGGGTCTATTTCTAGTGTCTGAATCGCGTGCTGAAAATATCAGAAATTTTGCATAATGTACCGGTACCGGGAAACTGCAGTATTGGTACATCTACCCAGAAATTTCAGCATAGCACAGTTTCTGGTCGCGATGTACCTGTACTGGAAAAAGTTGTACCTGTACATCAGATTTGAAATTTTTGCCAACGTTCATCGAATCAAACCCCGATTACTACCAACACTTCCACACCACTTCCACACGTCATTTCAACCCCGAAACTCAAAGTTCAACTATTCTCCGACTATACGATACACAACGGTAGACGTAAATCCGTACTCCCACATTAATAAACATATAACCTAGTCAAAATACGATCTTCCATTTATTTAAACGATTAAAGAAAATAGAAAATTTTTACGAGTCTCTACATTCTCTATATCCATCCATAACTTCGTCTCCATCAGACTCACACTCAAAATCGCCGTTTAATCGATTAACCGATTAATCGCCGCCAAACCCCGATTAATCTCCAGATTGCCTAATTTAAACGCCCAAGCATTAATCTGATCGGAGAGACCATAAAACCGATTAATCGCCCATTAATCGGTGATTAAACCCGATTTTTAGAACATTGGTCATACACTACTATAAAGTAGGAAGCACTTCTTTATTGCCATCTCATCAAGCAAATATGGTCCTTTTTTTCCAACCGAAGCAACACGCAAGTTTCTAGATTTATAAAAGGGTTTTGTTAATGTGTGCCCCTAAGGCATATGATAAGGCACTTGATAAGGTTCATTAAATAAGGTTAATTAAACCCCACTATTGTAGAAAGTAGTGAAAATAGTTGGAATATTGGACGAAGAGTAAAATTTATTTTGGAGACCAAACTATCCCTTAATTTTTTCTTCCACTCCATTTCATTTGTTTTCCCTCCTTTTTTATTTTGCCCTTTCACCTTCTTATCTTTTGGCATCCACGTAAAAAATTGTCATAAAATATGAATTAATTATAACTATTGATTTCCTTGTTTTATATCTTGGAAAAGGCATTTTTGGAACCAACCGATCAAGATTAATGAACAACTTTACTAGTAGCAAATGCATCTGCTGACCATTTCTTAGTTGAACCACAAAACCCATGAATTTTGCACTCATGCAACACCATTACTCTCTCCATCGTCCCATTTTATTTATCCATGTTTTGATTTTTTCAATGTTCTAAATTATTGTTCATTTTAAAGAGCCCAGAGTCTATAAAATTACCCTTTTATTCTTCAACATAGTGTCGATTCTATGATAGTAGTGTCCCAGCTGATTCTATGTAAATTTCCTCCTAGATTAGCACTCTTCATTAGCCACGTTTTTCTCTTTACTTGTTGCTTATGGGCTATGGCGCCACTGTGTACGACTAGTACTGTAGGAAAAGACAAGGAGTGAAAGGGCGCAAAATAAAAAAGGAGGGAATATAAATGAAATGGAGTGGAGAAAAAAATTAAGGGGTATTTTGGTCTCCAAAACAAATTTTACTCTTCATCCAATATTCCAACTACTTTCACTACTTTTTACAATAGTGGGGTTTAATTAAGGGTTATTTACCTAGACACCCCTCAACGTTTACCTGTTTTTCACGGACACCCCCTCCATGAATTCTCGCTACGGCCAGACCCCCTCATTAAAGTTTACTTTTTCCCTAGATCCCTTCCGTCAACCTTCCGTCTAGATCCGTTAATTTTTTCTCCCAAATTCTTTTTAAAGTGATTCAATCTTCCAATATTGCCCCTAATAATTTTCTTCTTCCTAAATCTGCTTCACCCAAACCTACCGACCACCACCACCCCCTGGTCCACCACCATGCACCACCACCCACTGGTCCACCACCACATTACGCAATGGCCGGCAGTCTACAGTGAGAGAGCCCCCAAAGCAAACCCATTTCTGCACCTCACCACGCACCAGCACGCCACCAGCACGCACAAGCACCCACCGCCACAACCGGAGACGCAACTGACTGCCATACACCTCCACCCACCTGCTCCTATTTGGGGATCGAAAATCACTACGAGAGAGAGAGAGAGAGAGAGAGAGAGAGAGAGAGAGAGAGAGAGAGAGAGAGAGAGAGCTGTAGATCTCGATAGCCATGGCACAACTCACTGAGACGAGCTCAATGGGTCTTGTACGTCTCACTGAGACGAGCTCAGTGGTGGTGACGGGTTTGAGTCTTGTCACCGGAGGAAGGCGCACGGGCTGTTCGAACGCGGCGGGCGGAGGCGGAGTGGTGGCGGGGTACGGTTTTGCAAAGCCCATGGCCGTGGTTGCTGGGAAACGAGGATTGAGCACTAGGCTTTGTCGCCTCCTCAAGACGATCACAACGGTGGTCGAAACGCCGCTGGAGGAGCTCGGAGGTGGAGTGGCGGAGAGGTACGGTTTCGCAAAGCCCGTGGCCGTGGTTGCTCGGAAATGAGGATTGGGCACTGGGCTTTGTTTGCCTCTTCAAGACGATCACAACGGTGGTCGGAACGTCGCCGGGGGTCGCCGGAGGAGACCGCACGCGCCGGTCAACGATGGCTCGTGCAGAGAGAGTGAGATCTACTCGCGGCACGTACTGTTCACGCGCCGTACTTCGGTCATCTTCTCCGGCGAAGTGTGGAATGACTACTGTGAGTGTATATTTATATGGGGCAAAATTGTCTTTTCAGCCAATCCGTGCAACGGCGTTAGGTCCCTCAAATGAAAACTTTAATGAGGGGGTCTGGCCGTAGTGAAAATTCGTGAAGGGGGTGTCCGTGAAAAATGGGTAAACGTTGAGGGGTGTCTCGGTAAATAACCCTTTAATTAACCTCATTTAATGGACCTTATCAAGTGCCTTATCATATGCCTTAGGGGCACACATTAACAAAACCCTTTATAAAATAGCCCAAATCTAGTAGACCAGGCGACATCGATTCGAGGCAACAAGTATGTTTTAGATCTATTATGTACACTTTAATCCAAATCGAAACTCAATTTTTTCGATTTCATTATCTGAAATGAACACTTTCAGAGTTCTTATCACTTAGCGATTAATCGTCTTTACGCGAACTCGCAATCACTATTTTCTCTTCTCATGACTAGTAGTCAAAATAGTTAGAAACCGTCACTAATTTCACTATTTTTTCTTCACATGACTAGTAGTCTAAGCATCTACTAACCGTCATGTGTTTTTCTCATGGTCAGCAATCATACACTACAAGGATGTAGGAATCACTTCTTTATTTACACCTCATGAAGCAAACATGGTCCTTTAATTCCCAACCGAAGCAACACACAAGTTTTCTAGATTTATAAAATTGAGAAACTCTAGTACTGAGGCGACATTGATTCGAGGCCACAAAATACTTATGGGATCTAATACGTAAGATTTGATCCATAGTAGACCAGGAAACATTGATTCGAGGCAACAAATATGTTTTAGACCTATTACACACTTTAATCCGAATTAAACCGAGTGGAACCTTAATATTTTCGATTTCATTATCTCAAATGCACAGTTTCAGTGTTCTTATCACTTAGTGATCAGTAGTCTTCACACCTACTAGCAATCACTATTTTTTACTTCACAAAATAGCAGTCTAAACCCCCACTAACCGTCATGTGTTTTTTCGTGATCAGCAGTCATACACTACAAGAAAATAGGAAGCACTTCTTTATTTCCATCTCATCAAGCAAACATGGTCCTTTTATTTTCAACCGAAGCAACACGCAAGTTTCTAGATTTATTAAATATCCCAACTCTAGTAGACCAGGCAACAACGATTCGAGGCAACAAGTACGCTTTAGATCTATTATGTACACTTTTGTACAAATTGAACCTCAGTTTTTTCGATTTCTTTATCTGAAATGCACACTTTCAGAGTTCTTATTACTTAGTGATTTATCGTCTTTACACCAACTCGCAATCACTATTTTCTCTTCTCATGACTAGTAGTCTAATAGTTACAAATCGTTACGTGTCTCACTATTTTTTCTTCACATAACTAGTGGTCTAAGCACCTACTAACCATCATCTACTTTTCTCGTGGTCAGCAGTAGTAAACTACAAGGAAGTAGGAATCACTTCTTTATTTCTATCTCATAAAGAAAACATGTTCCTTTAATTCCCAACCGAAACAACACGCAAGTTTTCTAGATTTATAAAATTGATCAACTCGAGTAGTGAGGCGACATTGATTCGAGCCAACAAAATACTTATTGGTTTTAATACTTAAGATTTGATCCATAGTAGACCAGGCAACATCGATTCGAGGCAACAAGTACATTTTAGATCTATAACATACACTTTAATCCAAATTAAACCGACAGTAACCTCAATATTTTTGATTTTATTTTAGATCTATTACATACACTTTAATCCAAATTAAACCGACAGTAACCTCAATATTTTCGATTTTATTATCTCAAATGCACAGTTTCAGTGTTCTTACCACTTAGTGATAAGTAGTCTTCACACCTATTAGCAATCACTATTTTTATTTCACATGAAAGCAGTATAAACACCTACTAACCGTCATTTGTTTTTTTCGTGATCAACAGTCATACACTACAAGAGAGTAGGAAGCACTTCTTTATTTCCATCTTATCAAGCAAACATGGTCCTTTTATTTTCAACACGCAAGTTTCTAGATTTATTAAATATCCCAACTCTAGTAGACCTGGCAACATCGATTCGAGACAACAAGTACGTTTTAGATCTATTACGTTCACTTTAATACAAATTGAACCTCAGTTTTTTCGATTTCATTATCTGAAATGCACACTTTCAGAGTTCTTTTCACTTAGTGATTAATCGTTTTTACACCAACTCGCAATCACTATTCTCTCTTCTCATGACTAGTAGTCTAATAGTTACAAACCGTCACGTGTTTCACTTCTTTTTCTTCACATGACTAGTGGTCTAAGCACCTACTAACTGTCATCTATTTTTCTCGTGGTCTAAGCACCTACTAACCGTCATCTATTTTTCTCGTGGTCAGCAGTCATACACTACAAGGAAGTAGGAATCACTTCTCTATTTCTATCTCATAAAGCAAACATGTTCCTTTAATTCCCAACCGAAGCAACACGCAAGTTTTCTAGTTTTATAAAATTGATCAACTCTAATAGTGAGGCGACATTGATTCGAGCCAACAAAATACTTATTGGATCTAATACTTAAGATTTGATCCATAGTAGACCAAACAACATCGATTCGATTAGAGACAACAAATACGTTTTAGATATCTTACATACACTTTAATCCAAATTAAACCGACTGAAACCTCAATTTTTTCGATTTCATATCTCAAATGCACACTTTCAGAGTTCTTATAACTTAGTGATCACTAGCAATCACTATTTTTTGCTTCACATGACTAGAAGTCCAAACAGCTACTAATCGGCATGCGTTTTTCTCGTAATCAGCTGTCATACACTACTAGAAAGTAGGATTCACTTCTTTATTTCCATCTCATCATGCAAACATGGTCCTTTTATTTCCAACCGAAGCAACATGAAAGTTTCTACATTGATAAAATAGACCAACTCTTGTAGTAAGGGCAACATCGATTCGTGCAAACAAGTAGTTTCAGATCTATTATGTACACCTTAATCCGAATTATACCAACTAGAAACTTAGTTTTTTTGATTTCATTATCTTAAATGCACACTTTCAGAGTTCTTATCACTTAGTGATTAGTAGTCTTTACACACAGTAGCAATCACTATCTTCTCTTCACATGACTACTAGTCTGAATACCTACTAATCGTTAAGTGTTTCGCTATTTTTCCTTCACATGACTAGTAGTCTAAACACCTACTAACCGCCATATGTTTTTTTGTGGTCAACAGTCATATACTACAAGTAGAAATCACTTTTTTATTTCCATCTCATCAAGCAAACATGGTCCTTTATTTTAAAACCGAAGCAACATGCAAGTTTTAGATTTATAAAATTGACCGACACTAGTAGACCAGGCAACATCGATTCGAGTCAACAAGTACGCTTTAGATCTATTACGTACACTTTAATCCAAATGGAACCTCAATTTTTCAATTTCATTATCTGAAATGCACCCTTTCAAAGTTCTTATCACTTAGTGATTAGTCGTCTTTACACCCACTAGGAATCACTATTTTCTCTTCACATAACTAGTAGTCTTAACACTTACTAACCGTGAAGTGTTTTGCTATTTTTCCTTACATGACTAATAGTCTAAACAACTACTAACCGCTATGTGTTTTTCTTGTGGTCAATAATCATAGACCAAAAATGCTTGGGACAAAGATGTTGCCATGGGGGGAATTAGACAGAGACAAACCCTCCAATTTACATTTCGTCCAAAATAAACCTTAAGCAGTGGACTGTATCTGTACTGGTTGTTTAAATGAAATCGCTTTTTCCCCTCATTGCTACAAAAACTGTAGAGCTGTGGTTCAAAACATTAACATAGAGGTGTCAAATGGGCCGTGCCGACACGACACGGGCATGGGGTGGCACGACACGTCACAGGCACGGTCTACGACACGACACGACACGATTTTAGTGGGCCGGGGGCAGGACAGGGCACCGGATTGGGTGGCACAGCACGGGCACGGCACGGAAGTTGGCCTGGCACGGCACGACACGATATGGGCAAGGGCACGAAAAGTGGACAGGAACGGCACGACACGACACGGTTTTAGCCGGGCACGGGCATGGGCACGACACGACACGATACGAGCACGACACGAGGCACAGAAAAAAAATTAAATACGCCAAATGACTTTTTTTTTTAAACAAAATAAACAATTTCTATTTAGTAAAAAATATTTTCAAAATTAAAGGTAAAAAATTAAGATATTTAATTAAAAAAAACAATTTCTTAAAAAAACATTTTTTAAAAAATTATCAATTTTTATTCGGTTAGAAATATTTGTTTTTCTTTTGTTAGTGAATAAGTTTTGGACCTTTGGTTTGTAAATTTAACATTACAAGATAACAAGTAAAATTAAAAAAATTTATCAAAATATTTATGGTGCAAGAGTAATTTAATACAAAAGAAAATGTGCAAGAGTCGTATACTTGTATATTATTTACCCCAAATCTAACGAGAAATAAAAAAAAATCTCAAACAAAAAAATAAGGAAAAAATACATAGTAGAAATAAGAGGAAAATAAAAAACAAAAAGGGGTTAACAAAAAAATAAGAAAAAAAATACATAGTAGAAATAAGGGGAAAATAAAAAAAACAAAAAAGGGTTGGCTAGACTAAGACTTGAACCCAAGTCCCTAGGTTCTTTTATACACAAACAAACCACAATGCCACCAATTAACTTGTGTTATAAATTTGAAAAATTAGTATATAGTAATATATAGCTCTATTATATAAAAATGAGACCATCAAGCAGTAGCCACACAATCGCAATGCAATCACGACTATCGATACCATTTAATGCGTTCATTTTGTTGTGCTTAGTGTTTTAATTATGGGATCCAATTTTTTCATGCGTCGGATTTTGAAAGAGCTTTCATCGGCACGCTGATTCATTGTTTGATTGAATTTTTTTTACGTCCGATCAAGTATGTAGCGATAAGCATTTTACTTGATTATTGACATGAATGATCTAATCCCTCCCACATAAAAGTTAGATGGTTCTGATTTTTTAAAAATATCTTAGGCGGCCCTTAAGTAGTGCATTATAGGACTTTAATGCATCTGGAAGCACCGAATGTGTTTCGATCATGTGGTTTCCGACATTCGATTATCACATATTCAGGTGAGAGTGATAAATTTGATAAGACATTAAATCGTAACGGTTTAGATCAAACATTTGGAAAAAAGAGTCTGCAGCTACCTTTCAAATCTATACATTGAACTTAGTTGGTTATGAACCAAGGTATTCCTCTATAGTCTAATGTACGTTAGCCACACGATCACAAAACAAATATGACGATCCATACCGCTCATTTTGTTATTCTCTGTGTTTTAATGACTCTCACCAATTTTTTGGGTCTATTGGGTTTTAAAAGCTCCTTCATCGGGACATAGATTCATTAATAGGAAAATGAACGCTATGAACAATCAAGTATATAACGATAAACAATTTACTTCATTTTTGGCAGGAATAATATAATCTCTCCCACATAAAAGATAGACGATTCCGATTTTCCAAAAACAGCTCGGGCGGCCCTCGAGTGATGCATTATAGGACTTTATGAGAATTTTCCGTTATTTGGTGCATATAGAATGAGGTGTGACTTATGCATACGATCACAACTTGGCCAAGTATATATAGAAAGAGAGATGAGGTTAGGTAGGCCCTAGCAGCTGAAGTGCTGAACTCTCTCTCTCTCTCTCTCTCTCTCTCTCTTTTCAAAGTTCAAACGAAACCCTAGAGTTCATTTCAGTCCAGTCGTCTGTCCAGACATCGATATCTGAGTTTACCGTTGAACCAAAGCTCAGCCAAAACGAACGAAACGGAGCACAAAAGAGAGACAGTCATAGGAAGATAACAGAGAGAGAGAGAAGATGGCAATGGTAATGGCACTGCATCGACTCTCCTCTTCGGTTGACAAGCCACTCCAGCGCCTCGTCAATGGCGGATCCATCTATTACATGGTCTTCTTCATTTCCTTCAATTTTTCGTATTTTGAAACTTCAGTTTCTACCTGTTTTTATTTGTGAACGATTTGTGTTTATGTAGCTTTGGTTTTGATTTTGTTTTGTTGTGTAGGCGTCATTGCCGAATGAAGCTGTGTACGAGAAGGAGAAATCTCGTGTCTTAGTTAAGCCCGTTAACTGTTCGATTGAATGTTTCGCCTCCTTTTGATGTAATTTTTATTTGTTTTGATTGGTTGTTAATATCTGTTTGTGCGTCCTTTGAATTGAAACTCGTGTATACAGTGGCCAAAGCAATTGAATGATCCGCTTGAAGTTGTCGATCCTGAGATTGCCAACATCATTGAGCTCGAAAAAGCAAGACAATGGAAGGTATAACTTAAAAAGCGGTTTTATGTATATAAAACATTAGGCACGGAAACCGGATTTCACATTTGAATAACAACATTTTCAAGTTCAACAGTCAAGATTCTATTCACTCTTATCAAAACATAAGCAATGGAAGATACAAAAGTGTTTCTTGAGACCTCAATTGAGCAGTGCATCACTTTGAAATTCGACATACTTCTTAATCTCAAAAATTATGTTTGATAGGGTTTGTATTAAATTTCCCAGTAAGAAGGGGCAATCGAAGTTGAATAGCAACTTCGCGCTCTCTCTCTCTCTCAAACACACACACTCATCCCTTGTTTTTTTATGAGGATGCAGCGAATGCAAGGATCTCTATCCCTGCCCAATGTCGCTGAGTTTCCATTATGCCAAAAAACCAAATGTATACAATGGTTGAATGTCTGATGCAAAATTAGTTATGCTTTAAGTCGACCCACACATGTTAGGGCAGACTAAAACGGCACGACTTAAAACGGCACGGCCCGGCCCGACCTGACACGATTAAGTAAACGGGCCGGCACATCTTGACACGATTGAAAACGACACGGCACGACATGATATAAGAACACGGGCCGACACGACACGACATGATTTAAGAAAACGGGCCGACACGACACGACACAATTGGCAAATGGCACGACACAACACGATTTGAAAAAATACAATAAAGGGGCCGGCACAGCATGACACAGCACGAAGCACGAAGCACGAAGTTAAACGAGCCGTGCCGTGACACCGCTACATTAACAGACCAAAAATGCTTGGGACAAAGACATATATGTGTGAAATATTATTACAAATAATATTTCAATACAAATACAACCCATCATACCCATGCAATAATATTTCGGATGAAAATTGGTTGGCGATGTGCAGGCACAGGCACATGCACGACACGACTTAAAACAGCATGGTCCGACCCGACATGATCAAGTAAACGGGCCCGTACGTCTTGACACAATTGAAAACGGCACGGCACGACACGACACGACACGATTTAAGAAAATAGGCCGGCACGAGACGACACGATTGGCAAACGGGCTGGCACGACACGACACGACACGATTTAAGTAAACGGGTTGGCACGGCATGACACGATTTGAGTAAATACTGTAAACGGGCCGGCACGGCATGACACGAAGCACGGTTAGCACGGAGTTAAACGCACCGTGCTGGCACGGCACGACACGTTTGAAACCTCTAACTGGAACCTCAATTTTTTTAATTTCATTATTAAATGCACACTTTCAGAGTTCTTATAACTTAGTGATCATAGTCTTAACACCTACTAGCAATCACTATATTTTGCTTCACAAGACTAGCAATCTGAACACCTACTAACCGTCATGTGTTTTTCTCATGATCAGCAGTCATACACTACTAGACAGTAGGATGCACTTCTTTATTTGCATCTCATCATGCAAACATGGTCCTTTTATTTTCAACCGAAGCAACACGAAACTTTCTACATTGATAAAATTGACCAACTCTTGTAGTGAGGGCAACATCGATTCGAGCAAACAAGTAGTTTAAGATCTATTACGTACATGTTAATCAGAA